>JAOXYD010240229.1:0-17172 GCA_028565735.1 Pinacopodium congolense | reverse complement strand
GGTGCACTTGCCTTTCGTCACGTTGGTTTTTATTTAATCTCATTTTGGTTTTCAAAGTAAAATCGGTTTAAAGAACATCCATTTTTAATCACTCAACCAACGAACAACACTCTAGGAAAGGCAAATGCAGTGGTAAATGATCTAATATAGAACGATCTCTCGATAGCTAGTTTGAGTTGATGTAGTATGACATCATTGGTGGACATGAGGGCTTTAGATGTGTGTTTGGAGATTGATTATATGGGTGGCTTACTGGAAACATTAAAATTTTAGTCTGATTTAAGAGATAGGATTGATGAGGCACAGAATCAGGATTCTTGTTTATTACAGATAAGAGAGAAGGTATATCAAGATAAGAAGATTAATTTTTTAGTGAGATTAGATGAAGTGTTATTATAAAAGAGGCTCATGGAGCACCATATGCCCTACATCCTAGTATTATGAAAATTTATTGGAATAAGACGCCTTACTACTGGTGGCCAAAGATGAAGAGGGATAAGTTTGTGGCAAGATGTTGACCTATCAATAGGTTAAGGAGAAGCATCAAACACCAATAAGGAAGTTGAGACCCTTAACTATTCCATCATGGAAGTAGGAGAGGATTATGATGAATTTTATGGTAGCATTGCCCAAGACTAGATAGAGACATGATTCAGTACGGGTGATGTTAAGGGTATAATTAGAAGTGTTATTTAATGTGCATTTACACTTATTTTGATGTTTAAATGTTTAATTTATATTTTGAAATGTCTAATTTGCATGATGAAGTTAAGGAATGAACAATTTTTCAAAAATATTAAAAGGAAAAGTAATTCCAGGAGATCAGTAGTGGTTTAATCGAAACCATTGTTGATCCCCTCACTCGTATTAAAGTATCTGTCTCTAGGAAATTAACTATGGGTATCAACAGCACCAATGATAACTGTCCTCAAATGTCATTTATCTATACAAACACATTTTTACAGCTAAATCTTTGATGATTTCTCATTCAACTTGCTCCAACTTGCAGTAGGAATCTAAAGGACATATAAATGAACATTTTCACACCAAATGAGGGATTTTTTGGCACCCATAAATGTTTCTTTAGTTAGATTTCAGTTTCTCTCTTTCTAGTTTATATTTTTCTTTACTCTTTGCTTCAATCCTTATAAATAGAGATTCAAACTTGTGTTTGAGAATTGTAAGAGTTGGAGCATGTGATTTAGAGTTACGAAACTCTTTGGAGTTTAATTTGGTGCTTTCAAAACTCATTATTTCATTATATCTTTCACTTTATTTGGATTAATACAAAAACATGTTTCCTAAGTTCTAATCATATTGTTCTTCGATTCAAATGTGTTTCTAATCTAATTTTTGGCTAAGGTAAGGTAATTCAAAGGTTTAATTAAATCCTATGCAGGATTTGTGAACTAATATTTGTTTATTTTGAGTACTTAATGCTTGTCTTAACTTGATCAATTAAGATAAAGTAATAAGATGATTAATGATCTGAGGAATCTACTTTAATTATAGAAACAATCAATAAAACATGTGATTTAAATTAATAAATGACCAAACTTTGGTTAATAATGAGAGTGTGAATCTATAAATAAGGTATTTTTAAATTAAACCTCCTGATCTTTATGCCTATTACCTAAGACTGATGAATGACCAAACTTCAAGATAAGACCAATAAAGATAAGGCATTAACTTAGCCACAACAGTGACTTGATTTCATGAAGATAGCCTAGATTAATTGTCACAAACTTATAATCTCAATTGAATCATTGAAAACTTGAGCCTTAGCTAATTAATTCAATTTGGTAATCTTTAAGAATTCTTGAATTCCTTTACACTAGTTTGAAGCTTTTTAGGTCAATGGTTTAATCTCATAATTCATTTTATAATTCTATCAATTGAACTTCTCTAGATAATTGTGATTCGAGTAACCTAGAACTTACAGTATTTTCCTCATGGGATTGACATCTGGACTCATTTTAAACCCACTATATTACTTGTTAACCGATACATTTACCATAAAAATTGGTCTTAAATTGATTTTGAATTTGTATATTAGTAGCTTAATTTATTTGATCTATTTTAGATACATAGACCAATTGCTATAGGTGATTATAGACAAGCTGGTCAAGTTTACTCTTTTCTCACTTATACAACAAAGAGATTCATTAGATAAGTTATTTAAGTTGTATGTTGATGATATTGTGAGGTTACATAGGCTTCCATTGTCAATTATATCATATCAAGATCTAAAGTTTACTTTTCGGTTGTGGACGAATCTATAGTTAGCTTTGGGAACTAAGTTGAATTTGAGTACTACATTTCACCCTCTCCTAGATGGAAACATATGATTCAGATGTTACAAGATATGATGAGGGCATATGTGCTAAACTTTGAGAGCGGTTGAGATGGATATTTATCTCTAATGGAGCTTTCATATAATAACATTTATCACTCTAATATTGATAAGGCACCATTTAAGACTTTATATGAAAAAAAGCGTAAAGATCTAATATGTTGGAACGTAGAGGGTGCCAAATTATTAAAGGGACTAGAGTTGGTTGAGGAGATGGTAGAGAAGATAGATGTAGTGAAGCTATGCCTTAAGGCAGCCCAAGATCAACAAAAGAATTATGTTGATCGGCATTGTCAAGAGATGGAGTATGCTATTGGAGATATGATATTTCTTAGAGTATCATCTTAGAGAGGGATTTGAAGGTTTAATAGGAGAGGGAAGCTAAGCCAGAGATACATCAAGTTATATGATATTATACAGTGTGTAGGACCATTAGTTTACAGATTAGCCTTTCCTCCTAAGTTATCATAGGTTCACAATATGTTTCAAATGTCAATGTTAAGATAGTACTTATTTCAATCCTAATCATGTTATATCAAAGCTTAAGATTGATCTTGATATGACTTGCAGAGAGAATTCAATGGAGATCTTATATCAATATATTAGAAAACTAAGGAGATGGGAGATGTCAATAGTATGAGTTTTGTAGAGTCATCATTCTACTTCGAAAGAGGCTATATGGGATATAGAGGATAAGGTTCAATGTCAATATCTTCATTTGATTAGATCATCATGTATGTAATTTAATTTCAAAGAAAAAGTTTGTTTTAAGGAGGGAAGAATTGTAAAGCCAAAATGCAAAATCACTTGCTATAGGGTGGACTTAACCCAAAAATTTTTAATAAATTCGACCCAACCCATAAAAATCACATATATACAAAAACTAGTTAATGAAACAACCTATTATTTCTTCTTCTCCTTTGTTTTCAATTGATGGGTATGCTAAAACCGCCAAATTCCATTGCATGTAAGTATTTTGCTCCTTCTTTACTGCATGTATGATATTTCTTCATTTTTCTTCTAATTTATTAACTTGGCAATGGAGTAAGGACAGACTAAGAGGTTAATAACCTAAAATATTTTTAGAAAGACAAGAATCACCCATCATAGGTGAATTCTACTCTCTCAATCTGAATTTCTTCATTGATTAGTGATGTTAAATTTATTTAAAGTTTAATTCTTGGTTCAAAACCATTTTTAGTTCATTTAAATATGGAGTTATGTATAATGGAATCAAGAAAATTAATCTGGAAGAGAGTGTCTGGAGTAAGAGAGATGAATATTAAAGAAGAGAAAGAAAAAAGAAATGAATGATAGGTGAAAATGAAAAAAAATGGTGTAGGTGTGTACGTATATGGGTGTGTGTGTGTTTATGTGTGTGTGTGTGTGTGTGTGTGTGTGTGTGTGTGTTTGAGAGAGAGAGAGAGAGAGAGAGAGAGAGAGAGAGAGAGAGAGAGAGCTCCCAAAAGACCTTGGTGATTCAAGTGTGAAAAATTTTCAAAGGTATTTTTATGAGAAGGGTATTTGTAAAAAAGAGTTTGTGAAGAAGTGTATTTTGTGACAGTTAAAAGATTAAGGGTAAATTTTATTGAGAGGTTATTCTTAAGCTTAGAAAAAAGAAGAGAGGGGTTATCCTTTAGCCATTATAAGGGAGGGAAAGGTTATCTAATGGGTTTGCATTAAAGTGTGTTTCCTTAATTATTAAGTGTGTTAATATGTATGTTTAGGGTGATACCTAGGTGTTTAGGACTTAAATTTATGTTCTCTTGGTGTTTTTTAATGTATATTTGTTTTGTATGATTTTTGTTAATGTTAGGAAAGAATTTGATCTTAATCATGTAAGTACTTAATGTAGTTTCATGTGAAGTTAAATTAGAGAGCAAATAGGAGGAGAAGATGAAGCAATTGGGATCAAACAACAAGTTACGATTGTGACATGTTGCAGATTTTTGTGGATGCAAGAATTAATGACTTGGAGCTATTTTGTAATACAAAACGCCTGGGAAAACCTTAGGAGCCATCATCGAGGAGTTAGACATCATCCAAAGAAGGGAACGAACAAGTTCTAGGAGGAAAAACAAGAGGAAGCTTATGATTAAAAGTGTAAACATTAAGATCAATCCCATTGTCCAGGGTTTACAAATCAAGGCTTCAAGCTACATCTCTTGCTTTTCTGTTCTTCTATTCCCTTTCCTTGTATGCCAAATCTAAATAGTTATGTTTTCAACAATATTATGGATTGCTAGATCTATTTTAGGGTTTATTCTTGATTTTTTTTTACATTTTCACCTTATTGGATTTAATACATTAATGTTTTGTGATACTTGTGCTTATACTTGATTTGAATAGAGAGATTGAATCAATATATTTATGTTAAGTTGCACAACAATAGTTGATACCTTGATAGACCTACAAATATTAAGTTAATAAGAAATTGGAGAGAAATCTTAGTTGTTTGTTAATTATCCTCAAGATTGCTTTAAATCAAATTGATTAATTAGAAGTTTTTGAGAAATAGAGAGATTACAAGTCAACTTTTTATCTATTTCAATTGGGATTACTTGATTAGATCTCAAGAGAGGGTAATCAAAGTAGTAGGATATCTAAGATCAAATATAGTTAAATCAACAAGGTGAAGGAAGGACAAAACAAGGATAGAATAATCCCTAAGTTTTCATCATTATATAGTCTTCAAATTCATTGTTAACTTTTACTTGTTCATTTATCAAGTTCTGTTAGTTTATTTTAATTTTCAGTTACTTCATTCTTTTATTACATTAGCCAAAGTGTAATTCAATTATTAGGTAACTATATTCAGTCCTCATGAGAACAATATCAATGTTACTACAATATACGATCTGTATACTTATGGTATAGCATAAAATAAGCAAACATGTTTTTAACACCATTGTTAGGGGATTGAAACTTTATCATCATATTCAATTTTAGTTCTTTTGATTTAAGGATTTTGATACTTTGTCTTGTATTATTATAGGTGCATGATCATAAGAATCATAAGGAGCTTAAACAAACTAAGAGATATAGAATTTTTTGACATTACCAAACATGAAAGAAAAATATGAAGAACAAAGCACAAAGAAACTATAGATCATACAATGGCAGACGAAGGAAATTAAAGACATCAAAGGAACCTTATAAACTTGATGAGGTTAGGTTTTAATGTGAAGCATTAGGGAATCACAATACCCCCTGTCTAAGCCAACAATTTTGAGATAAAGCCAACCTTATTAAATATGCTACAAACCAATGTACAATTTTATGGATTAGCCAATGAAGATCCCAATGTATACTTACGCAATTTCTTGGAGATATGTGACACCTTCAAGCACAATGGGATATTAGAAGATACTATAAAAATGAGACTTTTCTCATTTAAATTGAAGGATTGAACTAAAGCATGATTAAATTCTCTCAATCTGGAGAAGGTCATAACACGAGAGTAGTTTGTATAAGCCTTTTTAGCTAAGTATTTTCCATTGATAAAGACCACAGGAATCATTAAGGAGATCACAAATTTCCAACAAAACAATGGAGAGTCATTATATAAAGCGTGGGAGTGATTTAAGGAGTTACAAAGGAGCTGCCTACACCATAACTTATTGAAGGAGTTTTTGTTACAAGAGTTATACAATGAATGCACACATAATAGAGGGACTATAGATATAGAAACAGGAGGTTCTTTGATGAGGAAGATGATTGATGATGCACTTGACTTGTTAGAGGAGATGGTGAATAATAGTTATCTTTAGACAACAAAGAGGAGCAAGCAAAAAAATCTTAAAAAAGTATAAGGGTGTGATCGATATGGATTCAATGATAGTTTTATAAGCTTAAATATGGGCCCTTATTAAGCATTTAAGTAGTTTTTAGGCCACTTTATCTAATCTAGTGAAGGTGATGCCATATGGATATGAGTTATATGAGCAAGAAAGCTATGTGATAACTAATTGCTTTTTTATGGACAATAGTAGTATAGAGCAATTTAACTATGTAGGAGTTCAATAAAGAGGAGGTAACAATCTAACTCTAACACAAATAATCTAGGGTGGAAGAGTCACCCAAATTTTTCTTAGACTAACAATACAGGAAATAATAGATGATCACCAGGTCCACTAAGTTTTTAATAAGATATGCTTAGATCTTTGGAGTCAAAGATGGATAAGTTATTGGACATGCTAAGCTCTTATTATTTTCTTGATACACTTGCAAATTCTCTTTATCATCATCAAGAATGACTTGTTGAATGAATTTTTGTTTGCAGAATAATAAGAGGACAATTCATCAAACACCACATCTCCATAATTGAAAAACTTCTTTATTTATGGATCCACACACCTCCATCCTTTACTATATGAATCATAGCCAATAAAAATACACTTCTTACTTTTGGGTCAAGTATAGTTTAGTTAGATTTTAAAATATGAACATAATAAATTAAACCAAATACCCAACAAAAATTCACTTTTGACTTTTCATCATATAAAAATTCAAAAGGGGATTTCTCTCAATATAAGAAATTAAACCAAATACCCAAAAATAATTCAATTTTAGCTTATTATCATATAAAAACTCAAAAGAGGATTTTCTTTACCTGGTTATAGAGGTAAGTGATTTATTACATAATATGCATATTGAACAACTTTGACCCAAATCTCTCGAGGGAGAATTTTATCATGTATCCATGAAAGACTCATGGAAATAAGATACACTAAATTCCTTTCATAAATGTCATTTTGCTAATGGTATTTGGATATGTCACTTAGGGTAAAATACCATTTTTGATGCAATATTGCAATCAATATTTTGAAATATATTCTCCTCCATTATTACTCCACAAGCATTTGATCTTCTTCTCAAATTCCATCTTTACAACATTTTGAATTTAATGAATTTTGGTAATACGCAACTCTTATATTTTAAGAATTTTGTTTAGGTGTACCTTGAAAAATCATCTACCAACATTATGACAGAGTGATATCCATTATAACTTGGTGTTCTTTTTGGTCCCATCAAGTCTATAAGAACTAATTCAAATATACCATATCTATGATTTGATGACTTTATGAAAGGAGGATGATGTGAATTACAGAATTTAAATCCTTGAAAATTTAAATTTTCATGGATACATTTTTATAAATTATATGCCATCCATCAAATTTTTTTGAAGAAATTTACTATAGCATTTGGTAACTTAAATAATCCAACTGAGCATGCAAAACTGTTGCACTCTCTATTTAGCTTTTATTCTTCTCATAGGCTTTTACTAGTAACATGGAAAACAAGGAACCTTTCCACTCACCATGGGTAACAATATTAGCAAGTATAGTTTTCCCATTATCAAAAGCTTATACTTGCTTTAGCCAAAAAAAAAAAATCTAAAATTTGTAATTTGAGAAATTGAAACTCAATTTCTCTTTAAACCTGAAACATGAAGGATGTGATTCATCTTAACTATACTTCTATCATCCATAACAATCTTCATAAATCCTTTTTTTTTTGTTACTGGATAAGCTAAATTATCAATTATAATAATAACCTGCTCTCCTTTGTGTTTTCATATCTCTAAGAGTAGTGAATCATTTCTGGTTACATAATGAGAGTAATTACAATCAATGATCCATTCATCTTTTCATATTTCATGATTAAAAATAGTTTAACTTGCATTGATTCAATAGTAATATTGTACCTTCATTTAACTACTTTTATAATGAAGCATTGATCCCATTTTAGCTAATCTCCATATTCTTTTTCACTTGCAACATTTGCTTTAGAAAGTTTCACTCTATACTGTTTCTTGATTTGCCTAATTGTACCACATCTCTAGCACTTAATGATGATTTGATTTTGTGAACTATAATGGGAAGATTTCTACATTTGGCCCTTACTTGTTATATTTTCCTTTTGAAAAGAAAATAGCCTCTATATAAAAATTCTTTGTCAAAGCCTCTTAGTTAGAAAGCAAGCTTTCTAATCCTTCAATTAAAGGCTGATTGGATCATCCTTAAATGGAGGTAACAAAAGGAGTTATTGGCCTTTATATGGCATTTAAGAGGGAGGCCGAACTAGATGACACTAAAATTTTCTAATTCTTTTACCTAACTTATCGATTATAACAATACCTGCTCTCCTTTGTGTTGTCACATCTCTAAGAGTAGTGAATCATTTCTAGTTACATAATGAGGGTAACTAGAATAAATAATATTGATAAACACATAAAAAATCAAAATCCCCTTTAAATACACCAAATACACCTTTTAATGGTGTTTTACTAAAAGCCCAATAATCAAACTTTTCTAATCTTTTTTTAGCTTGAAAAATATAAACGATAAACCTCATGAAAGCTTAATAAAATAGAAAATATTAGATTAAAAGTAACTAAAATGAAATTGAAAATTGAAAAATAAATAATGCACAATAAAAACATAAGAACTCTTGAACCCTTGAGTTTAAACCCTCTATATGCTCAAATCTCCCTCAAACTTACATAAAAATTCATCAAAAAGCAATAATCCTTACGTATATAAAGTTTAAAAGCTCGATGGCCATTGATTGCATTCACTAGCCATTAACAATAAAAAGAACTTTTAAAAGACAAATGTAGAAACTAGTCGTTATTCCTAGAAATGCAAAATCACTTGACCTATCCCATGGACTGGTCGACCAGTTGTTGGTTAATCGTTCTTCTTCATTAATCAACCAATTGGTGCTTTAATTGCACACTAGTTGACCTATTAAGGTACTGATTGACCTATTCATTTGTATAAACTTGGTGAGTCTATCGTAAACCACCAAATAATAAATTTACCTAACTAATTCTAAATGTATAGTAGGGTGAGTTAGGTTCAAATCCATACGGAGCTAGGGTGAGTTCAAACTATTTCTAAACATGAGAAAACTAAAGAACTTATTTAAAAAATAAAAAACACACAAAAACTTAAAATAAAGGTTGGGTTGCTTTCTAATAAGCACTTGGTTAAGGTCATAAGCTTGACCCCTGCTATGTAAATCATACATTGTCAAATAGATGTTTGATCTTGATAAGAAACATGCTCAAACTCATAGGTAAGCCTAGAGTAACTTCCTTTAAAGGCTTAAAATTAAGATGTTGTCCCAAAACTTTAGGGAGGTAGAATTTAACTACTTCTTTGTCATATTTCAATGTCTACTCTCCACTATATACATCGCCCTTCTCCCAAGATGACCTCCCCAATTGATTAAACTCTCGATATAGGGGTTATACATCCTACTCGTCACCTTCTACTTTCAGCTTGCTCGCCCATAGCTCGTTCAATAAATTTTCACCCTACGACTCTTTTTGTTCTTTATCCTACAAACTTCTAGAAAAACGAAGTAAAACTTGGTTAGCAATACTAAAAGATAGACTACTTACCTTGGAATATGATGCATCCTCCTCCTTGACTCGAACTGTCACCTCTTCCTCTTATAGCTTTTCTTGCTCTTCCTCTCTTATTCTGGGTTCTCCTATAGTTCTCCTCTCCTTGATGAACTAATGCACATCTCCTCCCTTAGTTCTCCCTCTAGTTGGCTAAGCATGCTTGAAAAGACTTGGGCTTCTATGCTGCCTATCACTTCTACCAACTGGCTCACTTGATCTTCCAATTTCTTTAAACTACTCCTCATTTCTAGTTGAAATAGAAGAGTACTTGTCACCAAGCTTTGCATGATCTCCTCAAAGGACATCCACTCAACTTGTAGTAGTGATGATAAAGGTGGAGGCATAGGCTGGAAGTGTGGCTAATCTTAGTAGTAACATGGTGGAAAATCAAACTTGTAGTACTGGTCTTATAATATAGCACATGTACAAGTAGGATAACACAAAAATGAACAAATTTCACATACCTTAACTTATTTTCATCCAACGGTACTTATGCGACTAAGGATGTGAAAGTTACCACTTAATGCTCCAACTTAGAAATAACAAGAAATTGAAAGTCATTATCAGAATAAGGATAGTACAAAAAATTAGAATGAAAAGAATATTAATAATGATCCATGTCACTAAAAGTTCTTAAAATTAGAAAAATATGTGAATCTAAAATAAAAAAATGACAAGGTAACCAATATTAATAAAAACAAAAACAAAATCAACACTCAAAATAGCTAAAATACAAGTGTTAGCTCCCTGGCAATGGCATAAAAAATTTGGTGAGTCTGTCTCGAACCACCAATTAATAAATTTACCTAACTAATCATAACTATGAAATAGGGTGAGCTAGAGTCAAATCCATAAAGAGTTAAGGTGAATTCAAAATATTTCTAATGTTGCACTAAAGGAAAATAAAAAGAAAAGAAAACCTTGAATTTTTAGAGATTAAAATAAATAGAAAAGACACTTAACGAAATAATATCAAAGAAGCAAAAATGCACAAAAGAAAGAAACAGATGACAATAAAAGTAAACTGAGAAAGAGATAGTTCTGGGATCCAAAACTTATAATTGATCATCGAAATATATAAATTGTGATCAGTCTAAGATAAATTGATCATCCAAATAAGCTCTTAAATCCTAGGTTCCTCCTAGATTAGATAAATTCAACAAACTCTGAAAATATCCTTAATTATGAAACAACCTAGAACAAGCTCTCTAGATTTATTGGCTTAACAACATTAAACACTAGGGAATGACTAGCCTAAGTCACAAACTCGCAAGATCGGATTGTATAACTTAGAGAATTGAAATCATAGGCTAGATTGATTAAGTTTAACTACAAATTCAACTAGCCTAGCGCCACTTATAATATTTACTATGGACGATTACGTATCACAAGTCTATATATAGCAGTTAAACTAGGATGGCCAGTCTTATGTATTGATCCCTAATTCATGGTGTTAATCCAGAATTGCAATTCAACCTTGACCTAAGACACAATACCCAATTGATTTCAAGTCAATTATCACAATTATAAAGTCATTGTCCCTTTAATATTTTCCAACAATAAATCTAAGCTAACATACGAAAATAACCACAAAACCTAAATTAAAAATACATAAAACATAACATAAATGCTGAACACAACAAGTAAATAAAGAGAACATGGCTAGAAATTAAAGGAAACACAATTATATTAACATAAGCAAAACATTCCATACAAAAACAACATTAACTAAATGAAATAACAATAAAAAATAAAACAAAATTAGGAAAGCAGTACCGAGAAACATAAGAAAAAACAAGAAAACAATGCCTAAGTACTTAATCTAAGCATAAGAAATTGGAATAACAGAAAAAGATGAAGAAAACTACACTAAAACCAAAAAAAAAAAAGAAACACAAAAAATGATGGGGGTCGAAAAATGAGATGGGAGGCTCTCCTAATTCTATGTTCTGCTCTGACATTTATACGCTTTGTTTAGGGATGGAGACATTTTGGGCATAGAAAATATTGATTCATCCTTCTTCTTTTTCACTGGCACTAAGGTTTGGTCAATCGAATAGAGGCATCAGTTGACCGAGACACAAGGCATAAGTCAACTGATCTTCTGGTCTTCCAAATCATTTGGTCGACTGACCTAGGCCATTTAGTCGACCAAATTCCTATTCTCCAGTAGCTGCATCTCTAGAATTCTGTAGAATTCTTTGCAAGATCACATCTCACTCCATTTTTACTCCAAATCTTCTCCCTTTTAACCATAACTTGTGTTCTAAAGATCAAACTTATGTGAAAGCTCAAAACAAACATAATTTAGGCATTCAAGCATGAAAATAGGATGAATTCACATTAAAATGCATATAAAACTTAAGATAATTCAACCTTATCAAAACTATACCAAGTTTTGCAATCACATAAAATCCATCCAAAACTTATTCAAAACAAAAATTTTCACTCCCAATTCAATTCAAACAAGTTATAAAACATTGTTTCAGTGAATTTGAATATTAAGACACGATAATTAAGTTTATAAATGGCTTACGCCTTTGTTTATAACAAGTTGAACCCATTTTCAGAACTCTCATTTTAGTAACTTTTAAAACCATTCATAAACACTTTCAAAACTTCCCAAATTTTCCAAAACTCAAATGAACATTTAAAACCCCTATTTTCATAAAAATATTTGACTCAAACAAGTTAATCACTCTTACCTAACTTCAAACAACATTTTAAATCACTTCAACACATCAAGGTCGTTTCTTTAAAAACAATTTACACAATTTTCTCTTGATTATGAAACTTAACACAAAATGAAATTCTAAACCAATTCTTAATATGCAAGTGCCATATCTAAAATATACCAAACTCTAAAACTTGACCAAAAACATATATGTAGAAAAATGTACAAATGATCATGCTAAAGTAAGCTCTTTCGAGCATTGATCAAGATTAAGGCAAGTTTACATATCAAAACGTAATCCTAAAATTATTCAATCTTAATCTTCATATCTTCAACTTCCATTCTTCATCTTCATCCAGTGCTTGCTCTAATTCTATTTTCCTTCATGAATGTACTTGTATCTTGGCTCCAATATATGATTTTGCATAATTTACTTTTTCCTATCTCACTAATACATCAAAACTAAACCTTTAGTAACAATGATGCTTTACCATTATCAAAACCAATGATTGAATTCTCCTTTAATTCAACAATCTCTCCCTTTAATGGTGACAAAACCTATGATGTTAAGAGTACATAAAAAGAAAAACACATATACAAAATATTTCACTAAATGCTCTATACATTGTGAAAGGATATCATTCTCCCCCTTTTTACTTAAAACTCATATCTTTCCTTAAAAATTAGACAAAATTTCCCTTTTTTTGACATCATCAAAGCACATATCAATTGTCAATGAAAATACTTTTTTTTATGCATACCATATAAAAATCTTTCCAAAAAATGGATATCTTTCTTTTCTTAAACTTCACTCAACCTTAATTCATGCATTAAAAACATATTTATTCCTCACAAATGTATACAATAATGCACTATAGCTCAACAAAGTGTGAAAAGGGACTAAACAAAATAAAATGAATCATTGCTGTGATGGTTTGATATCACTAATTTAGCTTAATAACTCAATAAATTTTCATGCAATTCAAATTCAAATTCAAACCAATTTCACGGTAGTATACTGATCACAAGTAATAACGTAGATTACATTTAAGACTCCTGAATGTCAAACCCCAGAGAACTTATTTGTATGATTACTAAGGCAATTAGATTACAATTATCTAAGGAACTCATGGCTTAAAATTAAGGGGTTAGATTAATTAAAACAAACCTAAAAAGCTTATATCTTTGCAATTGAACTCCAAATTGTCTAAAGATTACCAATTGAATAAATTGCTAAGGACTAGGCCTAAATGACTTAAGTAAATTATGAAATCGATTGGAATTTCTAATATAGGGCCTTCACTAATTCAAGAAAAAGTTATGGTTAAGTCATTGCCTTTTCTCTAACATTCTTAGTCCATAGTTTGGTCTACTCACAAGTCTAAGAAGTAGGCTTAAAGTTTAGAAAGTTCTAATCCTAAAAACCATATTCAAGATTAGTGACCTCATGATAACCAAGGTAAATGTTTTGGATCCTTGAATTAAACCATGTTGTTTATTGAATTTTTCAATGATTAAAGTAGAGATTGTCGGATCTTTAACCATCTTAAATCATATTCTAAGTGGCCAACTTAAAATAAGCATTATGATCTCAAATAAACAAAGATTATCATTTAATCATATATTAAACAATCATTCAAGACATTCAAGAATCCGTCCTTAGCTAGAAATTAGCTCAGAACATTATAAATAAACAAGAAATTGTAGATTGGATCAAAACAACATATGTTCTTGCCATATATGAACAAAGAGAGCATAAAACAAGAGATTTGATGTTTAAAAAGAACAAAATGATGGAACAAACTGGTAGACAACCTCCTAAAATGTCTATAAACTCCCTTGAATCATTAAAACAACCTAAAATTACAATCTACAAAGATTGGAAAAGAAAAAGAAAAGAAAAACCCAAAAACTAAGGAAAGAAGAAGAGAATCTAGTTTTGATATCAATTCTCCCTTCAAATTTAGCCTAACTTCTGTAAAATTGATGTTTGGAGCTCTATTTATATGCCTAGGACAAGTTGGAACAAGTTGGAGTAAGTTGTAGCAAGTGGAGAGTAAGTGGTAGATGGAAATATCTCGACAGCTAACAAAACGACACTTAAAAGGAGTACCACAGCGGGCTATGAAATCATCATTTTGGACCTCTGTATCGAGAGTACTAAGGCGGCCTAGAGAGCATTATGGTGGGCTAGATGAGGCTACTATTTTAGTCTTGAAATCTGGCTTTTCAGCTATAAATTCGAGATTTCTCCACTTTTTAGCTTTCATTTGCATTATACATGAATATAAATGATATTTAAACACTTCTGCGTCAATTAGAAGCAAATGTACATTAAATTGACTAAAATAGATATGAAAATGGATTGAAATCCAAGCCTAACAACTCTCTAACACTTAACTTCTATTTTTCCTCAAGAAAATCATTAAATCATTAATCTCAAAATAGCCTATAAATATAGGAAAACTTGCTCAACTCATCAAACCCAATCATTGACACCTATTCTTAATCATTCAATCATCAAATAAATCATCAAGATGTTATATGATTAATCAAATATGTAAATTAACAAATAACTTCATATGGCTTCATATTTCTTCAAACTTTAATCTAACTCAAATCAAATGACTTCCATGCATTAAATAGACATGTAAAAAGTGAAATGACTCTATTTTTAAGCAATTTCACATCTTTTTAACCATTAAGCAAAAACTTAAGCATATTTGTGAGCTTTTAAGGCTTGAATGAGAGGTCATTCAACTTTTTTACATGAAGATGAACATTTTGTAGTGAACATCCCTAATTACTCAATTAAGTCACCTCATATCATTTGACTACTGGCGTCCGCTCTTTAGCTTCAACCAATTGGTTCGAAGCCAACAGAGTGAATAAACGTTGCTCACTTCTCACAATTTTAGCACTTTTTCATTTCTTTCTATAAGCCCTATGGCACCCAAGAGGGGTTGAATTAGGTATTAAAACTTTTTTGTAAATTTAAACTATCAACCTAAATCAATTGGAAACTAGATGCAATCACTAAACCAACATTCATCATAAGATGAAATGATAATGCAAATATCAAAGTAAATGTAATAGGTTGAGTCAAGAGAAAGACACAAGGCAATTTAAAGAAGTTAACCTACTCCAAAGATAGGCTATGTCTCCTTTCCAACTACTTGTTGGATGATTCTATACTAATTACTCAAAACAAGTACAATCTTCTTTCAAGAAGAAGAGTAACCTTTACAATCTTACTTTCCAAGGGTGAAGAGTAACCTAACAACAACAATCTTACTTTCTAAGGTGAAGAGTAACCTATCCCAAGTCTTTTCAAGGTAAAGAGAAGCCTATACAATTCACAATTAACTAAAATATTCAATTCCCCCAAATTCAAGTAACTAAGTACACCTTGAAAGGTGTTTCACTCAATGCACAATTAAGATAAGGGCTTTAGCTTTCAATGAATGATATGAATGAATGATAGCAATCTTGAAAGCCTAACCAAAAATAGTATGGTAGAAATTAAACATAAAAATGTGAATATGATCAAGATAGGCCAATTACGAAATCTTGACAGTTTAAGCACTCTATAAATATTCAGCTCAAAACACAAATATAAGTGCTTAAAAATCAATCCAAAATTACTGGAGCACTCCTAACACCTTATGTAAACTAGCCACAATAAATTTATGCACCCTGAACTGATTTATATGATGAACATTGTGATTAAATAAAGAACATCAAAACTAGACCGTTTTGATGTCTAAGTGAACTAAAACATACAAATGATGAAATATCCTAACAAAAATTCGAAATTAAGTGCAATCTGGCTCCTAAGAACTTAATCAAGCATAAAAAAATAATAAAAAACATAAAGAAATAGGTTAAGTAGGTTAAAATCGAAATCAAACTCGAAATAGTGAAAATAGGAGCTATCTTGAAGTATATGAAAATTCTAACTCAATGATAACTTAAACATGTCTCAAAAATTCGAAACAAGGTTCAAACACAATCTAGAGACCTTATGCAATATGAAAACTCCAATAAAATAATTTTAGAAATAGGTTTGATCACTTGAAATCGAGATTCAAGCCATACCAGTCTCAACATAGACAATTTTGATATATGAATGAGTTCTAGCTTTAATCTGATGAAATAACACTTCTAAAATGTAAAATATGGATCAAATGAACTCGTAAACACTCAAGAAAGATATGAAACACAAGTTTGCATACCCAGAATCACAGATTGACAGTGTAAGATCGAATGAAACTAAGTGCAGCAAAAATATGAGCAGCTTGAGGTTTTTGAGAAAATTAGTGGGTGATATGTTTTTGGAGTGTCTAGAGTGTTACAATTCGTTTCCAAGGAGTATATATAGTGTTTGGAGGCTTAAGGGAGGTTTAGGAGGGGTTTTAAGATGTTAGAAAGAGGACAAAAGCCATAAGACCCAAAAGGGGAAACTAGCCATTAGAGTCTGACTCTATAACAACACCCTCTGGGTTGATCAACGGTGCCATTGTTCTAAGAACAGCCCACCGTTGACAGCTTCTAGAGAAAGGGGTACAACAGCACTCAACAGGGTGCCGTTTAGTGATGATCAGCCTGCTGTTATATGTCTAGAAAACACAGAATGTGCTACAAATTGACCCTAAACAATTTCAAACAAGTTCCTAATGATAATTAAGACTTCAAACACTTTTGAAATCATGTATTGAGGCTATATGA
>JAOXYD010240218.1:0-17173 GCA_028565735.1 Pinacopodium congolense | reverse complement strand
TAATATCATAGATAGTCCCTGTAATTTTTCAAATTATCACTTTAATCCTTATGATTTGAAAACTATCATTTTAGTCCCTATATTTTCATTTTTTTTTTTCAATCATAGTCTTTCATCAAGTTTTATTGAGGTGACATGGACACATGTCAAAATTTCATTAGTCCACATAAGCAAAATCTGATAAAGGACTGATAATTGAAAAAAAAAGAAGAAAATTTAAGGATTGAAATGATAATTTTTAAACTATAAGGACTAAAACAATAGTTTAGAAAACCACAAGGACTACCCATGATATTAACCCATTATATTAATCGGCAAAGTGGAGTTGACGAACACTGAAGAGCTACTCCACTTTGCCTTTTTTTTAACTAATTTTTTGTCAAAATATTTTAATTTATTTTGATAAAAATATTAAAAAAATAAGAATATATTGTTGTCATTATTTAATTTTATAAAGTTATTATATTAACGGATATATTAGGAAATATATACAAATAAATTTTCACTTCTAGATTTATTCCAAATATGATTATAAGTAATTTAATTAAATTTCATATTTTAAATGATAACTATTCAAATAAGAGAATTCATTTGTAAATAAATTCTATATTTTACATTTATTTATTTTAAATAGGGGCTTATAGGAGAGTTAATCAAATTTCTTTTGTATTAAGGTGTATGATACTTGTTATTATATTTGCTTTTCGGAATTCGGTTAACAACATGAAATCCTGAAATTCCTATTTTGTAAACTTCATTAAAAAAAATCCATATTAATTATTATGCGATGTAAATCTTAAAAATATTAACAAAAAATTATTAAAAATTTAAGTAGATTTTTAGAGTAAATAATTATAAGGTGATTGTTAATTTTTTAAATTTATTACATTTATATATCACTATTTACGTTAAATATTTAAATATTTAATAGGGCAAATTATTAAAAAAAATCTAAAACTTTACCCAAATTTGTAATACTAGCCGGAATTAAAAAATTTAGCAATTAAATACAATAGCTTTTAATTTATTGCAAAATTAACTGACCATTAAAAACTATATTAACGATGCTAACGTGACATCCACGTGCATATTTGTATGTTTTTATTTTTTAATATAAAAATAGTTTTTTTTTATTTTATAGATATAGTAGAAATTACGAAATTCGCTTATATCTTATTTTCCCTTTTTTGTCGATGCTTCATCTGAAACTAGGTAAGTTTCTATAGTTTGTTTTCATAGCTTCATTTGAGACTATTAAGCTCCAGTCATTAACTAGGTTTTAAAGAAACCATTTTCAGTGAGATTCTGATCTACAAATCTCACAAACGAATTTGTTTGTCACCATAAAGGTCTTCAATGATAAGGCAATCACTTTGACATTAAGATTTGAAGACACCACCCTTCTCCCAATGGTATCCAGCTATACACCTTTTAGATTGGCTAGCGCTCTTCTTAGGATCCAAAACAACAATGTCTAGAACCAACAGAAACGCATCGTTCTCAACCTGGCCAACTCCTAGATGCACCTCCTCCTGTCCCAAACAACATTGACACCTTTGACCCTACCATCCTCCGTCATTTCCTCCACTCAAAGGATTTGAAGGCGTGGAAGGTGTAGTCGAGGGCTTTGTACTAACCTTTGCTTAAGGTGATGGTGTTGCAGACTAGTTTAAGGAGGAAAGGGTTGAGATATGGGTTGTCGAGGGAGGCATTAGAGAAGATGAGGGAGTTTAGAGGCAGCTTTTTGACAGAGCGAGTAAGGGAGGGCTTAGATCAGGAAGGGGTTGGAGAGGGGGGTTTCTTAGTGGGAGTTATAGGGACAATTGATTCAAGTCAAGCTTGGTTTAGTGGCGGGGGCTTTACGTAAAGAAATGTTGAGTTGTAGAGCGTCAGGTGGAGTTTTGATGGAGATGAGACATGCCATGGTTGGTGTTACAAAGGTCCATTACGTCGTCAAACTTTATTACAAGCCACGCCCTCCTTTACACGCCAATCTCGCTTAGGTCTCCTTAAGCTAAGATTTAGTCTTCTCATGTGAATGTCACCGAATAATTCCTTTAGTCCTCAAACACTTCACGCACACACTCATGTTAAAGTTTTTTACTCACACACATAATATCCCACATATGTATAATAAGAGTAAAGAAAGTAATACAAGATTTAAAATATGATCGAAACCACTCTTTCATTAACTCTTACAAAATATTAACAAAAGAATAATTACCTCCTTCTTGAAGCACTTACAAAAACTTCCTACCCGAAGCACTTACAAAAACTTCCTACCCGAAGCCCTTACAAGAGAACTCCCCCGAAAGCTCTCAACTCTCTCTATGTTGTCTCTCCTCTTGAGAATGACTAAATGATTGAATGCCTTGACCTCTGGCTCTAATGAGCTATTTATAGGCTTTCTTACTTGGAAAGCAAGTTCGAGATAACTAGAACTCTAAATTCTAGTTTATCTCAACAATTAAGATCTCATCACTTCGATCAATAGGAAAACATCCATTTCCTCTTTTGATTCTTCTAATTGACTAGAACACATCAAAATCTAATAAGATAAAGATTACATGCAATCAGGAAAAGACCTTCCTTATCCGCAAAGATTCCCTCGATTTTCAAAAGTTCAATCTCATATGATCTCTAACTTTTAGATTTGATGTTATCTCACGTGATCTTTAAGTTGAGCTTGACACTTCATTAAGTGCCACATCATTCACAGCCACCATGTCACTGTTGATATGTTTTCCAAGTCACCAAGGCCTATCCGCACATAGGTCCACCAATGTACGTCCATGGACAAGTCCTTCTTCCATGATCAAGACTTTGCCTTGCTCCTTCGTCAACACGTCTCCTCGTACTAACTTGTGCTAAGCATTAGTTAAGGCTCGTTAACATTTACACGATCTCATATTTTGGACTTAAGGGTCTAACAATTGGTATAGTAGAGAAATAAAGGATTTTCAGTACTGCTACTTGGTAGTGTGAATGTGAGTGTGAGTGTGAGTGTAAGTGTGAATGAGAGTATGTGGAGATATGAAATGGAAGAGGTGAAATTAGAAAAGAGAAAAGCAAAAGAAGGTTACATCTAAAATATTAAAAATATTTTTTTTATATTTAATAAAATAACAAAATAAAAATAAAAATATTTTTATAATTAACAAAAATAAAAATACAAATACAACACGTGGATGCAGTCTGTACTGACATGACGACTATGCCAACACTATTAAGTATTAACAGAATGTTTAACAATCGGCTAATTTTATAAGAAATTAAAAGTTGTTGCATTTCATTGCTAAAATGTTTTTATTCTTGTTAGTATTGCAAATTTGGACAAAGTTTAGGAATTTTTTAATAATTTGCCCTATTTAATATTACAAACTTATCTTATTAATAATTGACTATATTACATTATATTAAAAACTAATAGTAATAATCTTTATTAATTGAATATAATAAAAAAACTAAGTCTTTATTTAATTTTTATATTAATGGATTTAATAAATAACATGTATGTCTCATTGTTACTTATAATTAATATTTTTACTAATAATTAATTTAATTAATTTTTATTATCAATCAATGAAACTTTAAAATTAGGTATTACAAATAATTTATTGATTTATTTTTTGAAAATTAATTTATTGAATTATTATTTAATATTAATATTGAGTTTAACTGGTAAACGAAATAAAAGAAATTACTCAAAATTAACGCTAGATCTAACGAATTAATATGATAAAAAAATTGATTGACATTAGTATTGAGTCCAATAAATGTGAAAAATATAAAAATTATTGAACTACGGGATATTTCAACTTGTTTTGATGATAATAAAATGATCTTGGTACTAGTGATTTTGTTTTGTTTAATGTTTCGAAAGTTTCGATATGATGATGAAACGTTTAGAAGATAAGTTTTGGAATCTTAGAGTTTAAATAGAATTTATGATTATCAAATGAAGAGAACTTAATTTTGAAGACTAAGTTAGGTTTTAAATAGGTTTATGATTGTATTTTTTAATGTAAATTCTAATGTCCTATTATTTTATTTAAAGAGTTCTTGTCATATATAATTTCATTTATATTTAGATTATGCATATAGGTTGAATAATCAAAAGCCAATATGTAAAGAATGATGTTAAAATAATCCTCTCAACGAATGTCTACTAAGTGTAAAGAAACTTTGAATTATTAGATGAATACAAATTAAAGAATGAGAAGCTTAGACATGAAGTAGAATTAAAGATTGTAAATGATAATATATCAAAATTGGTAAATGAAAATGAATCACCTAAAGAGAGAAATAGAATCCTTCAAGGAATCATAGCCAAATTTACAAAAATAAATGAAATTATAGAATCAATTTTAGGGATATAAAAGATGGCCAATGATAAATATGGATTAGGATATATTAGTGATAATGGATCTTTAACTAGTCAGACAATTTTTATAAAAGAGAAGAACTTAGAAAATGAACCTACACCTAATCTATATGAAAAAAATGCATTCGTAAGTAAAGCACAACTTAGGAAGAGACATTATGCACACACACACACACACACACACATATATATATATATATAGTCATGACTTTAGACCTAATAGAACTTCACAAGGTAGGTATAATGCAAGAAGGTCATATTATTAACCTAGGAAAAATTACATGTGTATAGTGCTAGGAGGTCATATTAGTAAAATTAGCAACACTATAAGTATAAGAGATCACATCACTAACCTAGGCAAAACTATCATATTTGGACCTATAAAGAACTTAGAATTATGTATGGCTCTAGACCCGCATATAGAACTTATACACCTTTGTTTTGTAAGTCTTGTGGATACTATGGATATATACAATGATTTTGTCATGATAGACTGAGTAGGTGGAATATTACACCAAGAGGTTTAGATAGGAATGTGTTGAACCTTTAAGGACTCAAGTTAATATGGTGCCTAAATCAAAATAATTTTCTAGATAGTTAGCCCTCCTTCACTCTTCCTGTCCTCTTTCAAGAAAAGTGGAATTGGGCTCATTCCCCATGATCACTGAACTTGCTTGTCCCTATATTCATGCTTCTTATATCTCTTAAAGTTAGGAAAGGGCATCAAATATCAAAAAGAAAGAATGCATTTCAAATGATATGCCCAATTCGTGTTCTTATCGGAGGGAATCATAGTAAAGGGTACATTTGATCCTTTTATTGTTGTAAGGCTTGTTAATTGTACATAGTAGGATTGAAGACCCTCGGTATCAAATTAGATATTGTATAACAAGGTTCTGGAAGGCACATAAGTTCAAATGTTATGTATAATGTGCACGTAGAACTGAACACTTAACTATGGCAAAAGGAGCTTTCACATTCACAAGTGGAAAGAAAAGACCTTATTTTAAGAAAGCCAAGAAAGAGTATTGAAACTAGATAAAGAGCTTATCCTAGCACATCTATTATATAGCTTAACCCGATGTCTTACCTATCATCTTTGGGGATTCTTGTGGCATCCCATCATCCATATATGGGATAGAAAACACTAGTTTTCTCGAAGCTTCTTGTTTATATCTATCATCGAAAGGTGATATTTGATGATGTCTATCTAGGAAACTTCCCACTAATCCGAGTGAGCATTCAAATATTTATCCTATTTGGTCACACTCATTATTAATAAGATCAAAGATACTTTTAGTAAGAAATATATCGAAGAGTTGATGCTGACATCAAAGTTTATTCAAAGTTTTATCCAAAATTCCTAAAAAATTAGTTTTTATGATTACATCGGCAATAATTCGGCAAAAGGTGGATAGGCCAATAAGAAGGCTAGCAAGTAAGATATTGAGTTAGTCATTCTTAAGCCTACTTGGGAAGACAAAAAAGGTACCCGTTGTTTTTTTCTTCTCATACTATGCTTGCTTATTACTTTTCTTTTGGTTTAGTATTCTAACCTGAGGTAGAGTAAAGGTTGACTTTTTCTATTCAAGACTATGATGGTAATAGCAAGTTTAATTGGAGATGAGAAAGAACTCTTATCGTTCTATAGGCTTCCTATTTCTTCCTTCTTTTTTTTTCCTCTCTCTCTCTTTTATGCTTCCACTTTCATTTTGTTTTATAGAGAGGATTGAGTAAATTTAAATAGTAATAATTTATGTAGAAAGGTGAGGCACTTCAGTTATGATAAGATAACACTGAAGTGAAATGTATATAGTTTTTATACTGTCTTCTTATGTAGCAAGTTCATAAATGCTCCATGTGGTTGTATGACAGGATATGTTGTCTAGATAACTTATAACTTCTTAAACTTGTCTTTATTGATATTTATATGTTAATAAAATAGTTGTTGTATTATATGTAAATGCAATGTAAGAATCACCTTAATTGACCAAGATCATTATACCCAAAGGAAGAGTTTCAAATGATTACTAACCCAATTAACATCAAATGCATTCCATTCAAACCCCTAAAAATCCAAAACTCAAGTATTTACTCCAAAATTTTATCAATATAGCTCTTATGAGATGTTAGTCATCAATGGATGTTTCTAAATCCCTAATAGTTATCAAAGAACACACTTAAATAATTAAGATGGCCAAACCACAAAATCAAGTGGAATGGCTATGTAATTTTCGGCACTTCTCAACACCTATATGAAGAGGTATGCAATTCAACACAATAATGCATAAGTAATGTGAAAATATGGGTTGTTCCATGATGTATTACATCTTATATTAACAATTTCATATGAAAATTAGTAAAACAAGTCATCTATTACGTTAAAGATAGTTTTACCATGAACAAACCCTAACATATTAATTAAATCCAAAGTTGGGAGTATATAAAGGAGGAAAGAGAACATACCTTATGAAAGTGAAGTAGGTCCAACAAATTTATGCACAAAAAATGTTTTGGAGGGTTGTTTTGATATTAGAGAGATGATAGGAGGTAGGGTGTAGGAGTTAAAAGGGAGAAATAAGAGAAGAGGGGGAAGAGGGGTTGGTTGGGTGTTTAAAACACCAAACCTAACGAGCCCACAAAGTAGGCTACAGGTATGATGCTCCTTTGCCTAACCACCACAGTCTAGGCCATAGGCGTGGCTCAAGCCATGAAACTATATCCATTTTTAATTATTTTTTATGTTTACTTAATAACTAAAAAATTATTTAAAAAAAGATATCCTAATGCACCTAAAAAATGGTATAACAATCAATTAAAAAATCATACAAAAACTTAATTGCAAACATTTTAATTATGTAATGTATATGCTTTATTGACCAAGAATGAAATAAAAGCAAATAAAAGCAAACAAAAATAAAAAAAAGCTAAGTAATGGAATGCCTCCCACGAAGTGCTTGTTTAACGTCATAAACTCGACAAACCCTTTGTTTATCAAGTACTTTTAATTTTCTTTTTTTGAAGCTTCTTCTTCTTCTTGCTTGTAGAGCTTTTTATTTCCTTTGAATTATCTCTTCTCTGTTTGCCTAGCTCATTCATATCAAAGGTCGGAATTATTGGACCTCTACAGCATTCAAAGCTAGATGTCATTGTCAAATTGAACTCTAGGGGTACACTAGTTGTTTTCTCCTACAAATCACTTAAAGTTCTATCAAGCACCTCATCAAAAGTGGAGAAATATGACTTCTCATTCAGATATGGAACAACAGTTTTAGAATTAGAAAAAGAAATTAATTCATCTTTAATTCTAAGAGTTAATCTCTTTTCTAGAACATCAATCAGTGCCTTTGAAGTAGTTAGGAAAAGCCTACCTAAAATCAAAGGAATTTCATCTTCATTCTCAATATCTAAGATCACAAATTCAACAAGAAATATAAATTTATCAACTTGCACAAGAACGTCTTCAACAATTCCCTTAGTATACTTCATTAATCTATCTACTAATTGTATACTTATCCTAGTAGGGTATATGATCTTTAAGTCTAGTTTATGAAATAATTTATTAGATATAAGATTTATTTTGGCCCCTAAATCAACTAATGTATCATATAGATACAAACTACTAGTAGTACAAGGGACCGAGAAACTCCCTAAGCCCTTTAACTTTTAGGGTAGCTTGTCAACCAATATGACTCACATTAGTCATTCATCACCATCCTAAAACTAATATTCTTCTTCTTTTCCTCAAGCGCATCGCATACAAATTTTACTTTCTTAGGCTCCTGTATAAGAGGTTTAATCAAAGGAGTAGTGTGTAATTTCTTAACAAGTTCTAGATACATACCTAGTTGCTCCCCTGGTTATTTAATAGTTTTCTTGTCAAGGATCAATCATGATGGCTTACTTCCTTCCTTTCTTTTTTCGCTTTTGTACCTTGCTCCTTATACTCTAACTCTATAACTTCCTTTTCAATGCCTAATAATATTGCATATACTTGCTCATTTAGATTCTTTTTTATATTATTAGGTAAAGCACCTAGGGGTCTATCTGAAACACTCTTGGCAAGCTACCCCACTTGATTCTCTAAGTTCTTGATTAATGCCCCAATATGTTAGAAACGGGCATCACATGTGGTGATATATTTGGCCAATAATTCCTCTAGGCTAGATTGTTTATTCTGTTAATGTTAAGTTTAAAAACCAGGCGAGTGATTCTGTCTTTATTAATCTTAAGCTCTCCACAAGAAGTTGTGGTGATTTTGCCATGCCAAATTAAAGGTGTTGCTATAAGGTTTGTTTTGGCAATTACTTATACAATCCACTTTCTCAAGTTGTCCCCTAACCCTTGATGACTAAAATTTATAAGGTGACTACCTCTATAAAAATCATAAGCCATTACTTGGGCTGAGGTGGATGCTACTGTCATATTCTCCAATTTTCTATAAGAGCTTCTACCTTTGCTTCTAAGGAAGCTACCATATCTATGTTGTATGCACTTTCACTAGGTTTTATACTCTGTTGTACACTCCCCCACTGCTAAGTATTTATAGCTATATTTCAAATTAACTCTTATAACTGTTCAAGAGACTTAGAATTAATGGTACCATCGGATGATGCATCTATCAATTGCTTCATGACAAAAGTTATACTTCTATAAAGGATATACATTAGTATGCCCAAGTTGAAACCATGATGTGGGCACTTTCTAAGCATGTCCTTCCAACACTACCAAGCTTCATATAAGTTTTCTTGCTCTCACTGTTAAAAAGGGACAATTTCATTACATAATTTAGCCAATCTAGAAGGAGGAAAATTCCATATCAGGAACTTTTGGCTAATTAGTTTTATAAAGTGATGGAACCAGTTAGATTTGACTTCAATCATGACTTCACTCTGCTCCTCAGTTTAAATAGGAACAACCTTAGTCTTATGGCCTCCTCGGACATACCATCTAATTTAAAGGTGTTACAAATTTCTAAAAAGTTAGCAATGTTGGCATTTGGATCTTCATCAGGTAGTCCATTAAACTGTATATAGTTTTGTAACATCGAGATGATTTGCACCTTGATTTTGAAACTTTCACTCTCTACTCTCGTCTTCTATATACTTGAATTTGTACCTTATAGAGAGGGTCGTGAAAGATCATCCATAGTAAACTGCATTCTTAGCCCTAAATTTTACTTTATATTATCAAAATATGGCTCAAAGATCTCTAACTCAGTACTACTTCCTATCTTATTTTCTATTGATCCCCTTCTGAATATTCATTAACTTTAGGATCTGGCTTCACTAATTTAATAGGATGACTCCTAGTCATGCACAAGAGTACTTAACCTACAGATTGAAGGAACAGATAAAAGATCACCAAACATATAGCTCATAAACAAGATTTAAAATAAGGAAAGTTAGAAATTGTGAAAACTAAAACAAATAAAACTAAGAAAAATAAATAAAATTAGTTTAATAAAGACTAAATAAATACTAAATAATGGCATAGACCAAATCTTAAAGGTGTGTTTGTCTACCTAATTTTTAAAAGAAAGAATAACTAAGAAACACACTAAACTAAATCACAATATACGAAAAGGAAAGTGTACCTATTGAATACAATATAGTTAAGGTGAATTCAGGGGTTAAACCACAAGAATTGCTATTATTAATAAATTTCTATCTAAATTAGCTAGCCTATCAAATTGGTGAAGTAATTTAATTATTTGATTAAAAAAATAAACATATTAAAATAAATTCCTAAGAAAACTTGAAAGCATTAACACTTAATAATGAAGTTAAGGTTTAGGTAAGTAATCCCTTTAGAATGGATTCATGTTTATTGTTTATCTTAATTTAACTCAAATTCCAAATTTATTAGACCATAGACTTCTTAAGATAAATCACACTCTTTCTCGAGTTATGCAATTCTATTCAATTCAATATATTAGGCAAAAGTTCAGTTATGCAATTCTATGCCATTATATTGATTGAATGTATTAAATTGTTCTATAAAATCTATTGTTTTAGTTAAATTCACACCCGACATGGATATCTTATGTAAAGCTATTTCTAAGTCCTCATGTAAGATACTTTGTTTATGGAGTGATCTAATACATAAAATTGATTTTTCAATCTAATCATACACAAATTAAAACTTTGAAACCAAAGTTTACATTCGGATAACAATTGAATTCAAAGTTATGAATATCCATAAAAAACTCTAACTCAAAATCTGGAACTCCAAAGTTAATTCAAGAATAATAAGGAACAGTACATCATATAGTTCATAAAAATCCAGATCCTATAAGAATATTTGTTCCTACATATTGTTTCAATTATATAAACAAACATATAGAAGAAGGAAATAGAAAAGCTTATGATAAGCTTATTTTGAATCCTTGATTCCTTAATACTTGATATATGAAATCTTATACTTAATCCTTAAATTGACGTGTTTAGATCGTTTCTTCTCCTTCAAAATTACATGAAAATCCTTGAAGATAGCTTAGGACTTGTTGTCTATGGCTTGGTGGCTTCTACTTATCTTATACCAGTAAGAATATCTAAAAAATAACCAATTTAGGTTAAAAAAGATGAAGGGGCATGAGAGGCCACCATCGTGGTCTCTTGTTGAATTTTTCAGCTTTCGCCACTCTCAGTCTTTTTGCCATAACTCTTTCTCCACTTATCCTTTGTCCATGAAATTTGGTATGAAGTTTCCTCACTTGATGTTCTTGCATCTGAAATCAATCCCACATCTTTTTAAATCTAAAATATGCATCAAATTATTCTTAAAAATCCTATGAAATATGATCAAACATGAAAATCATATGAGCAACGTCTCATTTAAAGAATTTAACTTAATATGCATGAGAATCACATGAATTTATGGTAAAAACTTCGCCTAATAAACATTAAATCATATTTAAAATATATATACTTTAGGAGCTATCAAACATGGATTTTTGGCACATGGTTTTCAAGTCAAGAAATATTGTCGAGAATTTATAACTTGAGATTGATGCTTGTACGAGTACTCAGATAAGTAAATTTGATTTCATATTTAATTATGGAACAATAACTTGTTAATTAATTTAGAATTAAGATCTATTTTTCAATTAAAATTTAAATATTTATTTAGTTTTTCATCCTCATGTTTCTGAACGAGCATTGATAATATTGCTACGTTTAATTAGAGGAAGGGTATATAATCATTTTTTGAACACATTATGGAGAAGATAATAATAAGAAGAACCAGAGTAGAGTAATAGTGGGTCTAACTATAATAAAATTTTATTAAATAGTTTTAGATAATATTTGTTGCATATTTTTTTTATCTAACTAGAATAAAATTGTATTGTAATTGCATAAATTAGTTCTTTGAAGGATGATAACATCAGTAGGAATTTAGTTAGATGTTTTAATATCGTGATTGGTATTTCTAATTTCGTATCCAAAATATTTCCCAAGATAAGAGAACATGTAAGATCAATTTTATGTTTATCTCAATTCCAATAGGATGAGCTTTGACATTGACACAATTACCATTGAGTTGTATTGAAGAATGACTTACATAATGTGTTATTTTGTTCGTTGTTAGACATATCAATAACTTTGTCTGTGCCTTGAAATTTTAGTTTGGAGATTAGGCTCTTAGATACCAAATAATGTTAGGTCAATATATTTATATTATGTAGAAAATTATCATGTATTATCTACATCATAACACATATGAATTACAATAGAAGCATTTTATTAGACTTAAAAGTACGTTTTATGATCAGGTGATATCCAACAAATTCAACTCCTTACACTATTACTATTTTCCTCTCGTCATACCTAATTGATTTTGTATCTAAATTAGCAGTTACCCATTTGCCCCCTCACATGGGAGGGGGTATTTCAGTAATTTTCTAATGTGATTTAGAAAATTACTAAAATGCCCCCATTTGACATTTAGAAAATTACTGAAATGTCCCCTCTCAAATGGAGACCCCTTAACAGGGGCCTCCTAGTCTTCCCCTCGATTTTGTACGCATAAACAAATTAAGGCATGGCTTATAAAATATTTATGAATTATTGTTGGAATAATCTTGCAAATATTTTATATGCATCACTTTTAATTTCAATTTCTTATTTATGTGTAAATAACATATTTTGATTTAATGTTATAAGAAATTATTTAAGTTCTACTTAAATTATAATTGTCAAATACCACACAATATCGCAATCTATGAGGCATTTCACTTATGTTATCGCAACGAACAATTAATATCAACATTTAATAAAAAACGTATAAGACTCTAATCCTTTGATCACGCCATAAGAAAAATAGTTGATTTCTAACTGTAAGGTGTATATAAGCTATATGAAAATGTCAATAACTGACTAGAACTAATTACAAAGAGAATGCTTCTTTAATACATGACCTCATTTTAATTATGAAAGAACATTTTATATATAATCCTGGAGAATTAAGATCACCCTTCTATACAATTTAGATTCTCTAGATATTCATATAAATTAATCAATAACATTTATAAATAACCTTAAAGAATCTTGTAGATTTTAAGTGGTAGTATGGTAAAGGAGCGGTGCAATCTATATAAAATGGTCGTATGATTTATATAAAGTAGTAGTATGGTTTATATAAAGTGGTGTTATATCATATATTAAAAGGTGGTATACTATGTATTATGTGGTAGTATAGTTTATACATAGTAGTGATATGTTATATAATTAAGTGATTATATATTATATATTAAGTGGTATTATGTTGTATATACAGCGGTGGTATAATTTATATAAAGTTGATTTGTATAAAATGATGATAAAATTTGTATTAAGTATGGATATGTTATGCACTAAATCATGTATTAAATAAGGTTTTGTTATATATTAAGTAGTAGTATATTGTATACTAACCGGTGATATTGGATAAAGGTAGAAAAGAGAATAAAGAATTACTTATATTATTTCTATCTTCTTTAATATATTAAAGAAATCAACCCACAATTCAACACAATTTTAGGTTACAATCCTAAAATTTTTATAACTATTTAAATCAAAATGAACTAAGAGAATAAATGTACTCCTCTTAAAATACTAACAATAAAAATTATATTGGCTAATAATTATTTTATATTGTTATTTTAGTTTTAATGAATGTAAGAATTTGTAATTAATTATTTATATATTTTATGATATTATAAATTTTATAAATTATTTGGTTGACATTTGTAATTAGAAAACTAAAAATAAAAACTTATTTGATTAAGATTCGTGATAAAAAACAAGTTAATGGTAACAATCAAATATAAAATAAATTTAATTTTTAGACCAAAACACTTTTATACACCTAAAAAAATACATATTAGTTAATAGATTATGTCAATTATTCAATGTAAAAAAATCTTTTTTGAAAATTTAGAAAAATATAGTTTTTAAAACTATTTAATTAAGCTTTGATTTTTTATTTTTAGTTTCTATTTTCTAAAAAAGAGAACCAGTTTACTAAATTCTGTTTTGATTTTCCACTTTTAGAATAAAAAACACTAAAATAGAAACAATGAAACCAAAAAATTGCATTTTTCTATATTTTTAAAAGTAAATTTTAAAAATATATTGTTTTCATTAAATAATTGATATAATTTATTAATTAATATTTATTTTTAAAGTATATAAAAATATTTTAATTTAAGAATTTAAATTTATTTCATATTTAGTTGTTATCATTAAATTAATTTTATTATAAGTTTTAACAAATTGTTTTGCAATTTTTATTACAAATATCAATTAAGCAATTTTTATTTTTAAAAATAGAAATTAAAAAAATCATAAGAAACTAAATGACTCCTTAATTTTTTTTATTCTAATTTAAATTTTTAAATAAAAAATTATTCTGTATTTTAAAATATATAAAATAAAAAATAAAAATAATAACGTATTTACTGCAGTATCCGACAGAAGTCTTAAAGCCATTTGAATATAAATACATAAAGCTGCTCATTCTCTGATGGGACAAGTCAAGAATGGATAGCGTCACCTAGCCAAACGCCACCCGTCTACTCGTCGGCATTCCTACTGAGGCATATTTTTTAGAGTGTAAAAAAGAGTTCATCTTTTTTTTTTTTTCAATTTCATTATATACCAAATTAATCATAGGATAACTTAATACTAATACCACTAGAAAAACATTTAGGTATGATCTAAAATTATTTCACAGCATTACCCCCAAAAATTAACTTGCCAATTCATGTAAACTTCTAAATCTTATTGAATATCTTATCTTTAAAATCTTTTAAGTTGTTTGAAATGCTCGTAAATAAAAGTTCTCTTATTGTTTATTGATATTTATTTGAGTGAAAGTTTACAGGGAAATATGTCGTTTCAAACAATAGTAGAGTGACATAATTATAGTTAAAAAACCAACACGAAATTATTGGAATTATTATCGTTGGCGAGGGCCCGCAGCCAATCAATGCAAGAGCCAGCTTTTTGATGGCTGACGTAAGTTATTCCTGAAAGTTTGACTCGGAAATTTGTTTCTATTTTCTTCAGTTAAGAGCACTATTTTAAACTATTTTAATATTTTATAAAAATGTAATATTTAAAAAACGTTCGCATCAAAATTATTTTAAATATATTATAATTTTCTTTATAAATATTAAAATTTAATTTAATCACTTTAAATTGTCAAGATTTAATTTCAGTGTTAATAAAAATATTAAAATTAGAATGATATTTTTCTGTGGCTTTTCTTGTTTTTTATCATGATAATCTTGTGATAAATATCACATTCCATTTTTTTTAAATGTATATCGATGTGAAAATAGAAATCAAAACGTTTATTTAACCTATGTGTGTGCCCCGGTAATTTGCTGTGTTATCATTATTTGGTTAATTTAGAAGTATGACTAATCCTTTTAATTAAAATCTTATTTTAAACCACTTTTCCATTCCAATTTTGAACAAAAGAAAAGGGAGAATCGAATTATTTCACAGGAATTAGCGGCAAAATTTTAGTAAATAACTGGCTTGTTGTAATTTTATCTAAATCACTTGTAACTTATTTAAAAAATTTTATTTTTAAAGTAAATATATAAATTTAAAGAAATACCATAATATATTAAAATGGAATTCTGTCATTCAAATATATATTTACTTCGAAAATAATTTTTTGGTCATTCATTAATATATCGAATTCCCATAAGTTCATATTACACAAATCTTTAAATCTTATAAAAATAAATGATTGATCAAATCATTAAAAATATTTTAAATTGATAAATATTTGTGATAAATTCTAAAAGTCTGCTCCATTGTATAGTTTATTTTTGTATCTTTTCTTGTAGTCATCTTGACGTCATAACCTATTCCATAAAGAAAGTGAAGACTAAAACTTACCAGAAAAAGAAAAGATAACTATACAAATATATGAAATGTGTTTAAATCTACTCTTTTGCAAATATAATAAAGAAACGAGTGATAAAGATTTTCAGATATTTACCACAAACAAAAAGTGGCTATTAAACGTCAACATTGAAGAATTTTACGATAAAGGGAGGCTAGAATTTTGTATGCTGTAAATACTAAATACTTAACAAATCTCCAAATGCACTTTATGTTAGAGGCCAAGGACTCAAATTTTACGGGTCGTTTAATTGAGTTTTTAGTTGTGATTTTTAATTATGATTGTTATATTTTATATTAAAATATATATATTTTTATAAATTTTTATGTTATCTATCTCGATTTTTATATCATATTAATGTATTTTTTATTTTTATGATGTTCTTTATCAATTTTTATGTTTAAAAAAATCAAAAAATCAAATTCAAAAACCAAATCTTTTTTAAACAAGCCCTTAGATGCGGTTGATCTCATTGAAAATTTTCACTTTATTGAAAAAACAAAAAGGATTCAAGTATACATTCTTGAGACATTTGATGAAATATATTAACAATTAAAATCCAAATATGTTAATTATAATTGTATTTTATATGTAATTCTAATAGTTTCTATATTTTCTAAGCATTTTAAAAGTTTGGGTAGGCGTAGAGGAGATCCCATGCGAGATGAGGCCTACACAATTCCCAAACGAAAGTAATTTTAATGTTTGGCACATTTCAATTATTTCATTATCATTTGAACCTTTTTCCTTATTATGTACTTTTCTTTTTCTTTTACATTTGTAACAGGACTCCAAACTTAGCCATTTTTATTGGATGAGGGGGACATGTACCGATGTCTTTTGTGTTCTACACCTCTTATTAATATTAGGTAGTTAAACATACAAACAAATAAATAAATAAATAAAGATGTAGAAAATCTTGAAAGTTGTCAAAATTTTATTATTAGCACTAAACTTTTATATCCTTATGCTTGTATTAAAATAATTTAAATAAATTAGATGCATACAAGTTTATGTAAGTTTAATTAGACATGATTAGTCCAATGTCTAACTCATATTTTTCATTATTTTACCATTGTGATTAATTTATTCAAATTTTAGTATTCAATTTTTTAAATATAAAATTTTAGTATTAAATTGAGTTGAATATGTAGTATCACGTGATATTTTAGTTGGGTCTAACTATTTAGCTCTCTTTAATTTGTCCCCCCTCTAGCTCCATACAACCTATCTATATAATTCATATAATCGTTATAGACAGGATACATACAATATTATAACACAGTTTATACAATAATATATTCAAAAACTACAAATTGTATGTAATTTAAAATTTATCTACGTAATTATATGAACTATATTGTAGTATTGTATGGTCCATGTCTA
>JAOXYD010240183.1:0-17174 GCA_028565735.1 Pinacopodium congolense | reverse complement strand
CTAAACCTAGAATAAATCTCCAACCTTCGGTCAACATGAATGGAAAACCATTAAGATGAAAACAACATATTAATCTATAAAAAAAGGCAGAACTTAAAACAAACAATTAAAAGCAAAAACAAAACCAAAACCAAAATAAAGAATGAAGGAGACGAGATAAAGTCGTAAATGTTGACTAAGGTGATGAAGGCTCCATATGTTCGACTCCATCAATGGATAATTGGTCTTCAAGTTATTTCTAGCCACCATCAACTTCTCCTAAGCCATGGAGAAAGGAGAAAAAAGCAGCCTAATATGTCAAGAGAAGAATTTTTGATGATTCAATCAAAACTTCACCTCTTCTCCTTATTTTTGTGTGTAGCCGTCACTCCTCTCTTTTGTCCTATTTCTTTTCTTTTTGTTTTGTGTCTTTTTTTCTTCTTTTTATGCCCAGCCACCACTTGCCTTTTGTCCTATCCCCTCTAAGTCTTTTGTTTTAATAAATCCCATACATGCACATCCTTTGCATTTGTTTTAAGTGAATTGCATTTTGTCCCTCCTTGTTACCGTTTTATTTGACAACTTGGACATCTGAACGCCTTTTCTGCAATAACTCCTCCTACGCATCTCCAATTGACATGAAATTAAGGTTAAATCTGCATGTAAATGCAAAATAAACATAAATTAAGCATTTAAATAACAAAATAGGGATGAAATGGCATTGTAACCTATATAGAAATACTATAAAATTCATCCCTATCATTTATTTATTATTTGTTGCGCATTATCAGTTTGGCATTCTCTTTTATATATCTCATTAATCAAATTGGTTAAGTGTTAAATTTATATTCCACAAGAAAGTTTTTAACACTCAATCCACCACTCTCTTGAGTGCCTTTAGGGCTTATAATTAGTATCAAAGCTTGGTCTAACATTTGCATTATTTTCTAGCGAAACTGTGAGAAAGCATCCAGTATGGCACATTGGTTTAGTCAAGAGGGATTAGATATTCATAGGCTAGAAATTTTTAATGAAAAAGATTTTCTTAAATGGAAAGTTAGGAACAAGTTTTTTATTATAGAATAAGATTTACATTTGTAGAAAATTATTTCAAATGGCTCTAATGGCTTTTCAAATGATGATAAAGTTACTTCTTTAAATGAAAAAGCCATGCATATCTTACATGATGCATTAGATAAGAGCATTCTTGGTAAAGTTGCTTTGTATACTTTGGCTAATGATATTTTATATAGGTTAGAACAAATTTTTACAAGTGGAAATGATATGGAAGAATCCAAAGAAGAAGAGGAAAAGACTTCAAACACATGCCTTATAGTCTTTATGGAAGAAGCTCCATCATCATCAAATGTTGAAAAGGATAACAATAAGGTACCTTCTAGCACTAACTCTAATGATGATGAGTATAATGCTTTAGAAGTAGGTTTAAGCTATGATAAATTGGTTAGATGTTTAGAACGTGTTACTATAAGAAGGAAGAAACTATCTTCCAAGCATAAGGAATGTATGAAGTTGATGGATGATCTTAGAGTGGAAATTGAGAAATTAAAGAATGATTTGTATGCTTTAAAATATAAGAATGTGAATGTTGTTTCTAATAATTGTATGATTGATAATGATAGATCAGTGAATGTGAACGATTGTTTAAGAAATGAATTGGATGAATGTTTTCATGAGAATGAGAAGTTAAAAGATGAATTGCATGACATGTTAGAATTCAAAAATGCATGCATATTAGAAATTGATAGGTTAAAGAATAAAATTAATGCCATGCTAGATTCTAAGAATATGGATGTTGTTATGCATAACAATGAGCATAAGTTGATGCATGAAAATGAATCTTTGAAGAAGGAACGAGATAACCTCAAATAATTATTGTCTAAATTCATAAAAGGCAAAGAAAAGTTAAATTGCATGCTAGGTAGACAAAAGAGTTCCGATGATAAATGTGGCTTAGGCTTTATTCAAGGAAGTGAAACTCCTAATGCCAAACCTATTTTTGTAAAAGGAAAAAGCTTAAATGAAGAAAATGTACCAAAGTCATTTGATAATGGTGCATCCACATCTAGCGCTCATATTAGACCATCCTTTAAGAATGTTGCATCTTCATTAAAACTACATGCTAGGAAGAGCAATTATGCATTTTTATATACATCTAAGACAAAAGCTATAATGGATGTGGATATATCCAAAAATAGGCATAATTTCTTAAAAATCCACAACCATCTCATAATGATGCATTTTGGACTCATATTAGTCAAAGAGATCCTAGAAATACTCATGTACCTCATATACATGCATACATTCATAAGAACACTTCATATTCACATCATAGGAGGGATTTCTATCAAAGAAGGGACATGCATACATCTAGCCCTCATGATAGGCATCAAGTTAAGCAATTTGAATCCTTGCATTCTCATACTCATTCTAGGCCATTTAACTTGTTTCATTCATATTCTACACATAACCTCCATTAAGTAAGTTCATTTAGAGATATAAGACCTAGAAATGCATTTAAGTCTCATATTAGGCAAAGTGGCATGGTTTATAGGTATAGTGACATTATGCATTCTCATAACTCTCATATGCATGATTATCATTTTAGGAGAGCTCATTTTGATATGAGAAATACTTTTAGGCATCGAGATCATAGATTTTATGACCATATGTTTAATGCTCCATATGTTTGTAACTTTTGTGGTAGGCTTAGACATCTAGAAGATTTATTTTTTATTAACAAAAAATGTCTAAGAAACCTTCTCAAATGCAAGTTAAGAAACACTCAAAGGCTAACACCCAAGGACCCAAATTTATATCGGTACCTAGAACAAAATGAATTTCTTGTTTTGTAGGTCAACATACATTTGGTGCTAAATTAGTATCAAGCTAGGAATTAAGAGGAAGTTGTATCTCCAACTTAAAGTGAAATGTGGAACCATCATCACAAGTCCTCACATGAGCTTACCAAGCAACATGGTTGAACAAGCTGAGTAAAGGATTTGGAATCAAATGGCGATGAAAAAGGAGGTATTTTTATGTCCTTATTTGATAATATCTTGCTAACATGATCTTTGAATAATTGTGCTTGATTTGAGAATGTTGGCCTTACTATAGACGTTTTATATAAAAACTTGATTCATATGTTTAGGGGAAATCATTGTATGTTAGAATTAAGAGCCTTTGCATGTTCATTATTAATCCATTTCATGTTTGCATAAATTTTTTAAACTAGCAAATTTTGTTAAAAACTATTGAATGTTTAGTATTAAAAGTCATTGCATCATTTTGGAATTTGGTGCACTACATTGGTTTTAACATATGAATTGTTTTTGATGCATTACTATTTTTTTTAAAATAGATCTTTTTATTTTTAAAAAATGAATTCATTGCATAAGTTTAGGAAGAATGCTATTTTCAATTGATACTTTTAATTGGTATTATAACTTATGACTTTCGCAATTCGGACGTTATATTAAAATTTTTGCATGATTTTTTAAACAGGAGCATTACATTTATTTCAACATAAGAATTTTTTTGAAAATGATGTATTGAGCATGTTTTCAAAAAGTTTGTTGAAATTAGTATCATAATTTGTTTTTACAATTGGTATATTAACTTTAAAATTTTTAGTTGGTACCATATCTTTGAATTCTCAATTGGTATCTTTTCTCACAATTGATATCAATTAGCATCATACTTACTGTTGGTATTACTTTCAGTTTTTACAATTGGTATCATTTTTTTCTTTTTACCATATTATTTCACAATTGGTATCATGTTTCATAAATGATCATCATAATTTACAATTGGTATCATGTTTTACAAATGATTATCATAATTTTTAATTGGTATCATCTTCTTACATTTGGTATCAATTATCATAAAATTTTTACAATCGGTATCATGTTTTACAAGTGGTATCATTTCTTTTCAATTGATATCATCTTTGAAATTATGCATATTTTTTAAAAAGGGTTTTAAGATAAGTTCATTACCCTTATGTGATTAAAAATTTTCAAATGCATAAACTCAAGGGGAGTGCATCTTTTTGACATATGTAATTGATTTTACATGATTTAAGAAAAGTTTACATGGTTAATGCATAATTTATATTTACAATGCAAAATATGCGTACCTTCTGTTTTGGTTGCATACTAAGGCATTTATGAATCAATATGAATTTTTGTTGCATAATGTGTGTTTATAAATCATAACATGTGAAACATGTGATTTTCATGTAATGTATCCATAAATATGTGTTCTGATGTGATCTATGTATGATGTGTATTTTTAATGTAAAAGTGCATAATATATGCTTTTGATGCATAAAGATGCATATTAGCTATTTTTAATGTATAATGTACATGGTATAGGAAAAATGGTATAATGTACATATTTTAAGCATAGAAAGTGCATAATATGTGTTTGGTAACATATTTTATATGTTCTTCCCTTTACATGCATAATTGTCCCATAATGCATGATTGCATTTATTTAGGGGAAGCATTATATACAATTGGTATTTTTTTTAACATACATGAATTAAGGAGAGTAAGTTTTAAGAATCAATTACAATTGGTCGATATCTTTACTAAGCAAATATGTGAGGATATGTTTTACATGATAAGGAAAAAATTGGGCATGACTGATGGTGCATCTTTTTTATTTTTATGTGTTGATGAATGTTTTGTCCTCATAATATAGGTTCTCATATATGTTTTATTTTGTTCTTTTTGATGACATCTAAAGGGAGGAGAAATGTATATGATATTTAAACCCTTATGATTTATGGATTGCATATGTTAAGGGTGAGCTTTACAAAGTTGATGCATGAATTAAGAGGGAGCATTACTAGTGGTTTTTTGCATGATTAAAGATATGTTATATGAATTAGCCATCTTGAAATGTGTTTTATTCCTTATATGATATCACATGTTTTGTCACTATCAAAAAGGGGGAGATTGTTGAACCAAGGGAGATTCCAAACTTAATTTTCATGATAAAAAAACATCATTATTACTAATATTTTAAGTTTGTATGATGAAAGTCAAAGATATGTTTATTTCAAGATGACTCCATGTGTAAAGCTTGAAGTTTGGAGGGCTAAGATGAAGCTAAAGGAAAAACAAGAGTTATGGAAGCTACAGGACCTTAGTTAGTGTATCTTGCATACAATTGTAAGTTTCACTAATTGATCATGCATTGCATATAGTTTTTTAAAAGTGGCATAAAGTTTCATAAAATAGTCATTGAATCATTTTTATTATTCATATGATCTAAAATTATATTTTAAATATTGTTTAAAGTCTTATTCAATGTTTGGATAGTCAAAAATTGCTTTAGCCATTTTAAAACTCTTTTGTTAACAGGCCTTAAATCTATCAACATTTGAATTATCATCATTTAATCTAATTTTTTGGTACCCAAATCATTTTTTTATTCATTCAAAATTATCATAAACATTTTTCCTATGGTATTAAGAGTGTACTAGTTTCTTTTTTAAGCACTTAAAAAATTGATTAAGCCTTCAAAAGATAGATTACTCAAATCTGTCTCCAAAACCTCATTCTTTCATTATTTAGAATTAATTAAAATATAACCCTAATTTGTTTAAGAAAAAATATATGCAGCCATAAAACAAAACCTAGTAGCCTCGTAGACCACTCAACACTCTAAAATCTTGTTTTCTTTCTTTCAAAAACAAAATTGATACATCAACTTTTACAATCTCTTCAAGTTGTCTTCTCTCTGCACTATTTTAGTTTTCTCTTATCTCTATCATATTAAATGTATTTGATATATTGAGAAATTTTTTTTTGTTAGATAAGATGTGTATGGTTGTGATTGATCATAGTTTTGAATTTTTACAGTGATTATATTGATTGATTAGAACGTAAACTCCCAAATATATCAAATCTATTTCTATTTGTTCTAATCTATCTTAGATATTGATTCTAGAAACTTAAATCTATTTCAAAAATTCTGATTTTGTGATTTTATATTTTGTTTCGAATTTGGAAATATTATATCTCAGGTTTTAAGTCTATTCACTTCAGAAGTGTCGAATCTATCCATATTTTTCTATGTTAACTTTCAACGTTTTGCTGGGCAAATTAAGTAGTTTCTAAAATCCTAGAAAAATTACTGTCTAATTCCTTACGTGTCCTAAAGTTAGTAAATGTTTGTTTCAAATTTTTGGAAGGCTATTTGAGTAAGTTTAAAAATCATTTTTAGATACACCTAAATTGTTATTGTTTTCTATTCTTATGTTAATTGCATATTTTGATTATATAAATAAGTTATGGAATGCAAGCTTGTGGTTTTCAGTTTTTTTTATGATCTTAAGATTATCTAGGTATTTTTAGTCTTATTTTTTAGCACTTATATCCTCTATTTAAGATTCATATTTATAAACTACTCAAATCTGTCCAGAATTCGTTCATTTGTTTTCATACATATATTTGAGCTTCCAAATCAAATTTATTTGCTTCCAAATTGTGGCTTTCTGTTTTTTTTTTAGTCTCAGAAGTGTTATTAAATATTTAACTAATTTTTTAGAGACTTATTTGATTGTTTGGAAGTATTATTGTTTTATTCATTAAATCTGTCTAGATTTGTATTAAGTGAATATTTCAGGTTATGCTTCATTATCAAACAAGTTTTTTTGTGTGAATTAAATCTGGCATATTAAATTTTTTTTGTCTTTAATTTTTTCCATTGATCATTCATTTCATTAGTGAAAGCTTTGGAGCCCTTAGATTGATTGTGCTTTAAGTGAAATCATTCGTAAGTGTCTTTAGTTACTTGAGAAGGGGTATTTGCATTGTTAGATTGCTTAAGGTTATTAAGACTCCTCTTTGCCATATAAAGAGTTAGGAGGCTTCTCTTTGCCTAGAAAAAGATTGTCTTGTGAAGGCTCCTCTTTACCTTAAAATATTGGATTGTAAAGGCTTTTTTTTACCTTGACAAAGATTATTTTGTGAAGGCTCCTCTTTGCCTTAAAAGATTGGTTTGTAAAGGCTCCTATTTTCCTAGAAAAATATTGTCTTGTGAAGGCTACTCTTTGTCTAAAAAAGCATTATAATTGTTTTTGCTTTAATTAGTTAAAAACAATATCCAACAAGTAGTTGGAGAGGAGACGTAGCCTATCTTTAGGGTAGGTGAACTTCTTTAACAAACCGTGTCTCTTGCCTTCTCTTCTCTCTCTTTACTTATTACTTGTTTTCATTATCAGTTTGGCATTTGCATATCTCATTAAATCAAATTGGTTAAGTATTAAGTTTAAAATTCACAAGAAAGTTTTTAACACTCAATTCACCCTCCTCTTAAGTGCCTTTAGAGCTTACATGTTGGAAAGATTTGAAAGAAAAACATTTAAGATGAACAAGCATCATGGCAAGTTATACTTTGAAGAATTTCTATAAAAAAAATGGACATATTCTCTTTCCCTTCACTTATTTCTTAAAGCTAAACTGAGTATGGTTAGGCTAAGGACCTTAAAATAGCATGTTTTATTCGTATTTAGTTTAGTTTTTCACTGTTGCATTTAATTAAGGTCTTAACTTTATACAATTATATATATTTTAAAAAACGTTTGTACTAAAAAAATTTTAAAATAGTTTTTTTATTATTATTATTTTAGAAAAACTTTGAATTAAAAAAAATCTAAAAATTTTCAACAAAATTAAATGAAAAATTTTGAATTAAAAAACAAAAAGTTGTATTTTAAAAAAATTATAAATTTTTTCAATAACTAATTTTATAAAAAATTAAAAATGCAAAAAAGCGTCGTTATAATGACAGCATTCGCTTATGGAAATTACGTCAGTGGATGCATTAATGCATTCCATGAGCGATAGTGTGCACTCATGGATGTTGCGTCCATAGATGGAGGGACGCATGGATGCGTCCATGAAGGCCAGGTCACTTGCCATTCATTTTATATATTTTTAAGTTTTTTAGGGACCATCCATTTTTTTATTTTTTTTCCCTTTTTATTTTTATTTTTATTTTTTACTGTTGAACCAATGTGGTTGTAATCATGTGTTTTGATGATGACAAAACATTATTATTACTAATGTTTGAGTTTTAATGTGTGATTAATGTAGGTTTTAAGCTGAAAGCAAAAATATATTTGTGGAGCTAAGGTAGAAGAGCTCAAGCATTAGATGATCAAGCTTGAAGATCAAGAGAATGAAGATCAAGTTTAGAAAGAGTTTAGGAAAAGTGCTTAAGTTGTAAGTGTCCTAAACTTGATCTTAATCAATACTTGAAAGGGACTTTCACATTTGCATGATCATATTTGCATATAGGAATTTAGGAGTTAAATTATAGTTTTAGTGATTAATAGAACTTGATTATGGCTTTGACATATTAGGGATTGAATTAGGATGGAATTTAGGCTATATGTTGCATAATTAAGTTGAAATGTGATGAATTATTTTAATGTTTATTGATACGTTTAAGTTCATTGAAATATTGTTTAAGTGTTGGTTATGTATGATTGAATTTGTTTAAGTCTAATTGCATTGTGAATTTATGATTTATTAATTGATTGAAAAGGTTTTAAAGTTAGTTAAAAGGAAAATTTTGCATACTCAAGGCAATTCATATTTTTTGAATTGATTGAAATGTTTTGATGATGTAAGTCCTATGGCACCCAAGAGGGGGTGAATTGGATATTAAAACTTTTTAAATCTTTTTCGCAAACTCAAAACTAGCCACCTAATTCAATTGGAAAACTAAATGCAATCACTAAACCACAATTCAACCTATTATGAAATGTCAATGTCAATGTCACAATAAATGAAATAAGAGAGTTAAGAGAGAGACACAAGGCAATTTTTTAAGTAAGTTCACCTACCCCAAAGATAAGCTACGTCTCCCTTCCAACTACTTGTTAGATGATCTACTAATCAATCAAAAGCAAATACAATCTTTTTCAAGGTAAAGAGTAACCTTTACAATCTTGTTCCAAGGGTCAAGAGGAATACAACAACCACAATCTTATTCTAGGTCAAGAGAAACCTTTCCCTATCTATTTTGAAGGCAAAGAGCAGCCTATACAAATCCCAATCTACAAATTAACTCAAATCCCCCAATTACAACTAACTAAATACACTTTGAAAAGTTTTTCACTTAATGCACAATTAAACTAGGGGCTTATGCTTTCTATGAATGATATGAATGTGCAATTGCAACCTTGAAAGCCTAAACAAACTTAGTATGATAGTAATTAAACATAAAAACTTGTATAAGCTCAAGCAATATGATCAAGATACTCAATTCCCAAATTATGGACAGATTAAGCACTTAGTGAAGATTCAGCTCAAACTACCAATATAAGTGCTTAAAAATCAAAGTAAAAATACTAGAGCAATCTTGACACCTTATGTGAGCTAGAAGTAATAAACTTATGCACCCAAAAGTGGTTTATATGATCAAACTCGTGATTAAATGAAGAACATAAAAAACTGGACAGTTTTGATGTCTTGACAAACCAATGCTTACAAATGATTAATTGCTGAACCAAAAATTCGAAACTTAGTGCTATATGATTCCTAAGAACTTAGACAAACATAAACCAATAATAATAAACACAAACAAGCAGGTTAAGTAGATTGAATTCGGATTCAAACTTGTAACAGTGAAAAACAGAGGCTATCTTGATGTATTTGAAAGTTCTAGCTCAATGATAGCCTAAGTAGGTCTTATAAATTCGAAAATTAGTTCAAACACAATCTAGAGACCTTAAGCAAATAGAAAATTCAAACAACACAATTTTAAAATCACGTTTAAGCACCTAAGATTGAATTTTAAGCTAGAACAGTCTCAAACAAGACAGTTTAGATATGAATGTGAATTCTAGCTTCAATATGATAAAATAGCAGTTCTAAAATGTGAAATATAGTTCAATGAAGTTCCTAGACACTTAAGCAAGATATCAAACACAAGTTTACACACTCAGAAACTCAGAATTGCATAAACAGATCGAATAAAAGAGAAAGCAGTGAAAGAGTGTACACTTTTGAGCTTGTTGCAAATTCAGACGATTCAGTGTGTTTTTGTAGTGTCTAGAGGATTGCAATTTGTTTCTGAAGGTATTTATAGTGTTGGGAGGCCTTGGGAACGTTTAGAAAGGGTATATAGACGTTAGGAATGAGGACAAAAGTAGTTAGAACCAAAAAGGGAAACTAGCCGTTGGGTTCTGACAAGACAACGGCACCCTGTTCGAAGGACAACGGCGCCGTTGAGCTGAAGAACAGGCCGCCGTTGTTACCTTCTGAAGAAGGGGGACAACGGCACCTCAGTAGGGTGCCGTTGTGCATAATCAGCCCGCCGTTGTTGTCTAGAAAACACAGCCTAATCTGCACAATCACCATCACCATCGCTAGCCACCATCGCCCTCGCACCAGCCGCCATCGCCACCCACTTCAGGAGGAGGACAAGCATTTGACAATAAATAAATTAATTTATTTTTAATATGTTAATCATTAGTATTATTATTGATAATTATTAAAATTAAAGATTTTTATTAATGTAGTTTAAATATCTAATTTAATGTAAATATTTATTAAACTAAAGTAAAATTTTATTATTAAAATTTTATTTATATAATCTTATTAATTATTAAAGATTTGATTAATATAAATATAAATATTAAATAATTAATTATAAAATGTTATGAAAAGAATTTAATTTTAATTATTATATTCTATTTGTATAAATTTAAATATTAAGTTTAATATAAATTTATATTAAAATAAAATAAAATTTAATATTAACGTATATTATAATAAAAATATTATATATGATAACAAAACATAAAAAAATAGCATAAAAAACAGAAATAGAAATCAACAAAAAAAAAAAACCAAAAATAGAAGCAATACAAAATGAGTGCTTAACCTTACTAATGAGATCTTAGGCATCAAAATCTTATGAATAACTCCTATTATGCCTGCCTCACTAAATAAAACGTTCAACCATATTTAGTGCTATCTCGAGTCCATATTATCTTTGAACTTGATCATAACGACGGAATCATTGAAAGCCCAAAGATGTTTGTGGAATTAAATATATTTCTAGTTTCTACCATCTCTTCATTAAATATAGGTTTCTTTCTTTAGGTGGACATTTGACCTTCCTAGGTCATGATTACCTTTGGTTTCTATCTACTTTGATGGTGGGTCAGAATATTCATCTTTATCAGTTTATTTTAAATGACATGATTTTTTAATTAAAAAAAAAAGAGAACCAAAAATTTCTTATGCCCTCATCTTTGGCCTCTTCTTAAAACATTTTGATGTCCTATCTATCGAGATAAGTTTGATTTCCATTCTTTCTTTAATTTTATCACTCTTAATCACATAGTTTTTTTAAAAGTTAAATATAATCATTAATGAATAGGAAGTGTAAAAGCTAGATACAATGGCTTTAGAAACAAAGAACAATCCAAAAGCTAGCCCCTAAGGGAATAGCTCAAAGCGAGTAACGAAGGCACCTATATCGGTAACTAGTAGAACTAACAGATAGCATTTGAATATAAAAGTAAGAGTTTAGAATAAAAGGACACTAAAAATGGATATATTAAAGTCTCCAAGCTATCATCATTCTTTAAGAGACCATTAGACCTTTTTTTTTTACCTTGATTACTCTCTAATTGAGTCTTGTGAGTGAGTAAATTTTCAAATATTTCATTGCTTTCATTCATGAATATTCTTTAGTTCCTTTATCTTTATATAACATATATGTTGCAGTAAGATTCCTTGAACGTAGTGTGATCAAGAATAATAAGACCATAAGGGGAAGCAACCTAGCTATAAATATCGCACCATCCTTATTCATTGCATAAAAGATAGAAAAGAAGCTACAACTTGAACCAAAATTAAGTAGTGAAGTTACATCTAAAAAATAAATGATTAGTAGATTCTAGTTTCAATTTACATAGCTTGCAGGTTGTGTCAGTCATTGCCTCACATTTGAGCTTATCCAAAGTAGAAAATCTATTCTTCCAAGAAATAAATGACACCTTAGGAGGGTTCTATTTACACTAGACTAGTAAGTTCCAAGATACTAAAGGGGAACTCTTTAAGAATAGCTCTTCATATGATCTATTATAAAAGATTCCAAAAGAACATTTTTTGCAATAAAACCTTGTCTTCTCTTTGCTGATTTGGATTACAATAAGGGAGGTCATCACTAATTAGCTTGGAGCCCCTAAATGAGTGATTCTAATCATTATTATTGATAAGCATTCTCACTTGGACCTTGGGAGGGAAGTAGGTGCCTAAGGTTGAAATTTTTTGGTATAAGGTATAGCGGACATGGTTTAGTCTAATTATCAAACCAAACCAAATTACTCATTCCATTTGTGACCTTATATTTAAATACAATTTAAATGCTACTCCTCAATATGAAAATTTTTAATAAGGGCCATGGAATGGATAATATTTTTCTTATATTCCCAAATGCTGTTGCTTATATTCCTAAAAACTCAATCTTATATTTTTCTTATATAAGTAGGTAGAGTGAATCCATTTAACCTATAATGCTTACTTATCAGTTAATGTTCTCCAAATCTTCTTGGCTAGGCCTATCTTGATTATATTTGCAATAGAATAAAGACCTAAACCTCCTTACTTTTTGGGCAACGAATGTTCCTGGCATTTAACCTTGATGATAAAGATGTTTTATATAGGTTTTTTTAGATATGAATTAATGTGTTTTCATCCCTATTTATTTATGAATTTACATTATTCATTAGCATTTTTGGTTAATTTGCATGTTCACACCTAGTAGAGGAGTTAGGTGTGAAAAGACCTATATTTTGATGAATTTTCAAAAGAATAAAGGTCATCTATAATGGAATAATTGTTATCACTGTGAGCACTGCTATAGTTTAGTAGGAAGACGAAGAACTAATGTTATTTAGAAACGGTGCCTTACTCTCAAGGTGAATTGCCATTGTATTGCAAGTTGAAGTTAGAGAACAAATAGTTGTTTAGAGAGGCATTGCTGTGGATCTTGTGAACCATCGTTGATGCTTAAATTGACGGTTGTTAACCAACCATACTATAGAATAGCATCATTGGTGTCAACATGCACCTTACATATCTACCAAAATTATAGGAGATAAAAAGATTACTAAAAGAAAGGAAGAATGGGATATTAATAATAAGAAGTTAATATCCTTAAATAATAATGCCATACATATCATATTTTTCGCCTTAGGAAGAAATGAGTTTAATAGAGTGTCTATATGTGAAATTTTCTAATGAAATTGGCACACCCTAGAAGTATCTTATGAAGGAACAAACCGAGTTAAGCATAGTAAGGTTAGCATGTCGACTCATAAGTATAAACTCTTTTATATGATGCATAATGAAAGTATGTATGCTATATATACTAGATTTATTGAGATTATAAATGATCGTAGGGATTAAGTAAGATCGGTACTAACATTGATTTGGTGAGAAGATAATAAGGTCTTTACTAAAGACATGGAAAGTTAAAGTGACAGTCATTTAAGAAGCAAATGACCTAAATGTCCTTCCTCTAGAAAAGTTAATAGGACCCATCCTTACCTATGGGATAAGGTGGAAGAAGATCCAAGAGGAGGAGACTATCTAAAAGAAAAGGAACATGGAATTTAAAGCATCAAGAGAGGAGTGTAGTGGTGATGAAGCCTTCACAAGTAAAAGTGATCATGAGGACATGGCCCTATTTACAAGGAGTTCTAAAAATTCCTAAGAAAGAAGATATCTACAAGAAGAAAGGACTCCAAAATAGTTAAGTGCAATACCAAGAATAAATTAACATTACTCATTTTGAATATAAGGAAACACACCATATAAAGTTACAACACACACTCCTTTAAATACAATGACAGAAAGGAGAAAAAAGAAAGAAAGAAGAAGGAAGCATGAAAGTCACTACATGGGATGATACTAGCAAGATTGAATTATTTTAAGGGTTACTCTAAAACCTATTAAAAAAGAGCAGTTGTTATAAAGTAAAGTTGCTGATAGTGAAGTTTCTAATAAAGAGTTAGAGAGAGGGTGTATGTGCAAGTTTTTGTACCAAACCACTATAACTTAGCTTGTGCCTCTCTTTTCCTATTTTTTCAAGTTTATTTCATTTAATTTATTATATATTGTTTATTAAATTATTTATAATTTCGTATTTTAGTTAAGAGGTAATTTTAATTAGGATTGAAACTTAGAAATTTTTTCATCACCTAATTCATCAATTTTGTAAGTGTCATATAAGGACTAAAAGGTTTCAAGATACCTATATTTTATATAGGATGTTGTATGGATTAGATATCCTGTTAGGATTGCCACTAGTGAGGTTTATTATCCTACATATGAGGAATGTAGTTTGAATTTAGAGGTAGAACAAGAACTTTTGTTATCCTCACTTGCTTACTAAGATTTTTATAGGCCTCAGAGTTAACCTTAAAGGGAGTTATTTGTTTATTCTTCTATCACTTCAACCATCTCATTATTGATCTTAAAGTTACAAAAGTATGATAGGATCTGTGGACAATGGTGTAACTTACATATAGACCAATTGAGGGAACATTAGTAGTTAGACAATCTCATAGTTCCACATCCTAATCCTGCTGAGGATAGTGATATTGATTCTAATGAGGAGCCTATTGAGTTGGTACCTACTACTTGACATCCTTTATTTGGTTTTGGTTCCTTAGCTTCCACATCCTCTGAGATGTCCATGGGTGCTATACATGAGGTTTTTTTAGATGAATAGACAGCTAGTGGATGGTGATATAAGTTGCATACGTTTATTTTGCTCTATTATTTTATCTTTTATTTCTTTATTAATATTATTCAAATATTATTATCTTTTGTTTCTTATGTTTTTCTTTTTGCTTTGTAGCTGGCTATACTAATCTCAATCAAAAGGAACCTATAAGATTAATGATTTCAAGGGGGTTATTTTGTTTCATTCTCTCTCTCTTTTGTGTTAATTTTTGTTACTTGAATATTAAAGATAAGTTTCAACTTAAGTGTGGAAGAGAGAGCTAGGAATAGAATTCTTCTTTAAGCTTGAATTATTATAAATCTAATAGTGATTATCTAATATCTCATTTTGAGATTCTTCTATTGGTTAATTAAATATTAATTATTGTACTTTGATTGGATTAATATAGTTAGTATAGTCATTATTGATTGATTTGTAATTGGTTATGTATTTTCTTAACTATATATATATATATGAAGTTAATTCTTTATACATGATTATTGTATTTACCTTAGTTATGAACTATTTATATGAAGTTAATTTTTTATGCATGATTATTATATTTGCCTTTTTGTTTTTAGGGCAAATAATACAATACATTACATGTAACTTTAGATAGAAAAACAGCAATTGGTGCCTTATTTATGCCTTCTAAACTTGCCATTTTATTAGTGTGAGACAGTAACATAATTTGTATATGGTATGCCGTTCTAATTAAGAGAACATTTTAATATTTTTTAGCACTTGCCTTTTATTTTATAAGATTGAATGTAACACAATTTCATAAATAAGTATTATTAGTCATGAAAGTAGTAAATGGTGACATGTATTATAATGGTCTTGACACTTAATTTTTTGTCTTTTGTAATGGTAAGTAATGCAGGTTGATATATTATTGCACTCCATTAATACATATTTTGCTATTTAGACATGTTTGTGCGTATGCTTGATTATGAATTAGACTCCCTCATGATGTGTTTGTGATATGTTTGTTATATGAATCTTTCAAGTTAATGATAATGTTTGAGCTTCAACCAAAATTTTTTAAAATCTATATAAACATTGGTGGGGAGGGGATGCGAGTTGAGTGTTTCTATTTTCCAAATCATGAGAGGAGGTTTGGGAATGAATGAAACTGTAGAAAGGATATATTGGGTTGTGGGTCTTATTGATGATTCAAATTATTTAATTTATGTCTGGGTAGTGGATTTATAAGTGTCAGGTGTAATGTGTACGTGTACATAGATTATTATGTGAACTCTCTGTAAACTACTTTAACAGTCATAATTAATAGAAGGGTCAACAGGGAAATTTTTCTTAATTTAAAAGTTTTATTTAAGATTCTAAGACCGCATGAAAATAAAAAAATAAATATAATTAAGATGAGATTGGTGTCTTTTATTATAAATAATTTATTTGAAATGATTTTTATTTTGTGGGGCTTTTGATTCAAAACATAAATAAAGTTAAATGAAAAAACTCCGTAAGAGGTGATACAAGAGACGTCAAAGTCCTAGAGGACTTCAATGTCGCAAAACACGTCGAAGAGCTTAATACAAAAAAGAAAAAAAAAGTATAAAAAAAACAACAGCGAAAATCAAGGGGTCAAATATAAGATCATCTTAAAACTCATTTAGTTATTGGGACTGCTTTTATTAGTTTAGATTAAAACTCATTGAGGGACTGCTACTGTTTAGATAATATTTAGTTAAGTTATGAATTGTTTTTTTGTTGTTGTTGTGATTGTTGTTTTGGTTATTGTATTTTCTTTATTGATTTTTGTTTTATATTAGTGTATTTTTTTTATTGATTTTTATATTTAAAAAAATCAAAAATCAAAAATAAAAATAAAAACTAAACTGGCCTTAAATTAAAGCTCATTTAGCCTGGTCTTTTATTTTAAATTATTTTTATTTTGTGAGGACTAAGTAATTGCAGAAGGTAAATGCATCGTTTTAACTAGTGATGACACTCTGGCAGCGCGTCCCATTTTGGCTGGAAAACAATACGAAATGGTCAAAATTGGTATCGGATTCAAATATCATTCAGTATTAGTTGGTACCGGCTAATGACAGTTGGTACTGAAAAAAAATAAAATATTTTTTAAAAATATTTTTTAAAATTTTTTAAAGGAAAAATTTTATATTTTAATCTTTTTAAGTTTAAAGTTAAGTTAAAAACTATATAATATAATACATTTATAGATCATTTTGTAAATTTTATAAAAATTAAAAATTAATTTATAATTTTAAATAATTATCCGAAATGGTACCGATATTAACCAGTACTGGTACAGTATCGTTTTCGAGGCCAATCTGGTACCAGTATCGGTACGGTATTTAATACACTGGGTCTGAGTCATAGAAACCATTTTTTCATATGTTTTCCCTTCAATGCCTTTTGCTTCA
>JAOXYD010240175.1:0-17175 GCA_028565735.1 Pinacopodium congolense | reverse complement strand
GTGGTTTGGACTTATCCACATGGTTCGGATTAAGGTGAACCGGTGCTAGATAATAATCATCATTTTATGTTTTCTATCTTTTCTGTTAGGTTTGTTATGGCACTAAAAATGGGGTGAATCAATTTTAAAACTCTTTCATAAACTAAACACAATAATATATGCGGAAGTTTAAACAAATTGCACAAATTCATCCAATTAAGCAAAAATCATAAATACGGAATAATAAATAGTAAGAGACAAGAGAAAGACACCGTATTTATGTTGGTTCGAAACTATCCACTTGCTATTAGTTTAGTCCCCAACATCACTGTTAAGATTTGGTTCTTATTGCAATTCCAATAAGAAAATATTGTTCAATTACAATCCTTTTTTATAGGCTAAAGGAGAACCTTTCTTAGTCACTTCTTTTCTTAGCCTCAAGAACAACCTCTTAAGAACTCACAAAAATAATAGAAAATAACTTTGCTCAGTTTACTCAATGTAATCAAGAGGCTTAAAATATGTATGAATTCAACAATGAATTGAAGCCTTACAAATAAACACTAATATCAAAGACACAACTTAATAATGAAGACTTATATAGAGCACGCGTATATAGAGACTAAAGACTTGTACCTTTAAAAACTTTTCTTATTTCATACACTAGTCTTCATATTATAGATGAAGCTATTTATACTGCTCAAGATATTTGTTGTACAAGGGTTTTAATATTCGTTATCCAACGAGCAGAAAACTAATAAATGTTTTTACTGTTGTGTAATCTAGTAAATCATGTCTTTATTTGCAATTTCAACAACATTCCATCAACTGATATACTTAGTTCAGTCGACCGATAAACTTTTGTCCTTAGTTCAGTTGATCGTCCCTTATTCGGTCTATTGATATATCTTTATTTAAAGTTTGATCAACTGATTAAACTTATCTAGTCGACCTATATTAAAACCAGCAATCGATTATAACTTAACTTTAAATCTTTCTTTTAAAACCTTCGTTATCTTAACTTGTTCCATCATAGCCAATTTAAGATAATCATCAAGAGGGTAAGATTTAGATCAATCACATAAACCTTTTGATTATGCACCTATGTGTATATTCTAGAATATGTATGTATGAATAACCAATTATAAACCTATTAACATATCAAACAACAAGACAAGCAAAGTTTACAAAATCATGAGCTTATTCTAAACGCTACTTCTTCAAGCTTGAATCTTCATGTGAATCTTTTATTTTCAATTTCAATACCTTTCAAATGATCAAGGTGAAGCATTATCCAACTTGTCCTTCAACATATTTAAAAGCGCAAACATTAGTAATATAATTTGTTTTGTAATGACCAAAATTAGGTGGAATCCTATTTGGTTTAACATTTTCTTTAAGAAAAATTTCCCCATTGTTTGAAAACATTTTTGTAATAATAATTTAGTTATTGATCTGAATGGGCTTAATTTTAGCAATCTTTATATTGTTACTATATATCCTTCATTAACTATCAAATGGGGAGTAATCAATGATTGCTTCACAATAATCAAAATGTCATATATATAATAAAAATGTGACACATTAATTTTTTGTGCCCAGTCTAAGATCTACTATAAAATTGTATATAAATAGGGATCTTATGGAACAGATCTATTTTGCTATCCATTTTGTAAATAGTAAGATGTCCAAGAACCTAAAGAAGCACCTTCCTCTATCCCTGGAAGCTTCTTCTTCTCTCTTAGATCAAGTTTCTATAGTTTCTCTCTCTCTAGAAATTTCTACTCTTTCTAATTGTTTAAAGCTCTTAATAAGCTCAAGGAATGAACCTTCATGACATAAACTTAGCAGGTGTAGTAGATCTAACACCACACTTAGGGGTGATCATCTCTATTACAACTCAATAAATACTAGACCCACATTGATAAGTTGTTAAATTTCTTTGTCGACTTTAAACTACTCAATTACATCCCTTATTGGGTTTCTTTATTTATCTCTATTATAGATTAGGTCGTAATTTTCTTAACCCAATTAATGATTGTAAAAATTAAATTTTTAACATTTCCCCCTTGAAAAATATTATATCTCAAAGGAAAGGGCAAGAGAAGAAAAATGTAGTGATTAACTTTTAAAGTTTTAATCTAAAGAAAATTAAAGCCCACCATTTATTCTTATAAGACTTTCAATATTGAAAAATATCATATGTATCATATGTGAAATAGATACAATATAATTACACATATATAATAAGTGTGACAAATATTATGACACTTTGATGATCTATAGTGTGCCATCTTTCTTTTTTTTTTATCTCAATATTTCTAGTTTTATGCCAAACCGTATTACAAATATGTTTTCTCTTATTGTATATTAAATCGCAATAAAGAAAATACATTTTCCCTCAATGTATGCTAAATTTCATTAAAAAAACGTTTATGGGATGAAAATTTTATATCCCATCTATATGGGATCAAAACCTTATATGTAACATCCTTAAATTTTTATCTAGACTTAAGTTAATAACATTCTCAAATATGGGTTGGGCTTATAATAATATTAACGCAATTTACTTAGATTACCTAATCCAACCAAATTTATATAAATATAAATAACTTAATATTGGAAAACAATAGCTACCTTTATTCTTTCTTGTTACTATTGCACTACTCTCCAAAAATCCTCACCAGTGTTCTTTCTCCCTTGACCTCATCCTTTTCATCTTGCTTATTCTTCCTTCTTCAATTCCTATAGCTAATGAAAATTTAAGCCATCACCACTTTTTTTGCCATTAAGCTATTGTTTTTTCTCTCTTTTTATTCTGAAATAGTCACCATCATTTATTTCTACCACTAACACTGGCACCAATGATAACAAACAAAAACTAGACCACCTGTGACCTTTTCACCTTAGGGCACCTTCCAATTACCAGTTCAATCACCTAGCCATTGCTAGCTATTCTAGACATTGTCCAATCACCAATCATGATCTTGCTATTAGAAATTGTGTCTAGTTTTCCATTAAGGGGGGATTTTCTAAGTATGCTTAAGCAAAAAGGTGAAAGGTAGAATTGAGAGACTTCTTTCCTCAGTTTCTACAATGTGTATGTACATTGCATTCATAAATTTGAGATGTTAATCTCTAAACTAATATGACTTGCTTGTCATCAAAGTTTGAGTCTACGGTCTTATATAAAGTTAGATGTCATATACTATAACCTAAATATATTTATATATATATATTCAAGATCATGTATTATTAATAGATAAAATAATTCTAATATAAGATGGCCAAACTAAAGAAGAAAAAAATTATTTTAGGTGCCTTTTTAGGGTTGATGCTCTCCAATATATTCATTGTGCGAGAGCCTTTTAAGGATTATCACAGGTGCAACTCATACAAGAAAATATGACATTAAGATTGACTTCTACAAGCATTTGACTATATGGATTAGAATTTCATCTCAGACATTATAAACCCATTTGGATGCCTAGTTTTGTTTTACTAACTAGGCACATCAGTGTAAACATACTACCTCCTATAGTTTCTTTATGAATGGCAATCCATTAACATCTTCCAAGGGAAAAAAGGGACTTAGATAGGGATATTCTCTCTCACCCTATCTTTTCACACTATATATTAAGGTATTAAAACTTTCCTCTCACCTTATCTCTTCACACTATGCATTGAGATGCTCTCAAGAATAGTAATTTATAATATCTCATCTAGTTCTAGTTTTGCTTCCCATTTCAGGTCCAAAAGATTGAAGCTATTCCATATGGCATTTTTAGATGACCTACTGCTATTTAATGAAGCTAATGCTTCTTTAATGAAAATTTTAATGGACTTATTGAATGCTTTTAAAAAATTCTCTAGTCTCTCCCTTAACTTTCAAAAAAGTCACATGTTCATCTCTGTCGAGCAAGGAATCTAGCCTAAGATTGTCCTCAAATACTAGTTTGCATGTGAAAAAAACTTCCCTTCACTTATTTGGTAGTGCCAATCACCTCTAAAAAGCCTTCTTTTTTACATTATGTAAAATTGGTTAAGAATTCATAAAACATAATTATTAACTAGTGTAATAGAAGCCTCTCGTTTATAGGGAGACTGCAGCCCATTATTTCTGTTATCTCAAACCTCTCTTCTAACTATTCATCTCATATTGATCTATTTAAGAAAATTACAAAGTTAATTGATAGAATCTTGGGGAACTGCTTATGATATAGTGAAGCACTTAAATAGGGCCATATAAAACTAAAATGAACAGATATATGTCAGTAGAAAGGGAAGGAAGTTTGGATATTAACTCCATCAAAACTGCAAATAAATTTGCTCTCACCAAGAGAATATAGAGAATTCTATGGATCAAATGGACACAATAACATTATTTAAAGGGATAGAGCCCAAGGAAAATCAAGCCTAAATCTAACTTCTCATAGAAAATGATTCAACTTTGTAAATTTAGAGGCCAAGTGCAGAAGGAGTTCAAGCATATAATATGAAATGGTGAGAGAAGTAGTCTACTTTTTGACTTCTGGATAGATTTAGGTCCTCTTTTCCTCCTCTTAAAGGTATATAACCTTAAGGCATATGTTGCCTCCTAATTTTTAGGTCAAAGTACTAATCACAGGCAATAGTTGAGATTATTGCTTTAGAAATTCCTATCTACTGTTAAGACAACTCCTAGCTTGCACTCCTAATCAAAATAAAAAAGATAATGAGACACTCCTCTAGTAAATTCACAAAAAAAATTATTACATACTACACAAAGCTAAAGCCATTAAAGTTCCTTGGTATGGTCTGGTAGGGTTTAAAGACAACATCCTAATGGTAGCATTTATCCTTTGGCTAGTCATTCAAAATAGAATAAGCACTCTTAATAGGAATAAAATCCAAGGTTTGTAAAACCAGATTGGATCAGCCGGTTCGATCCGATTAATCCAGAACCGGCCAGCTTATAGGTTTGATTTTATATTAAAACCTTTATTTAAAGAAATCGATCGGTTTCCGTTTAACTGGCCAGTTTAACCGGTTGCAATCAACCGATCTGACCACAAATAAATATGATAAAGGCTTTTTTTATGCTTCATTTTATTTTATGCCTCTCCATTGTCGCTGCACCACTTTGCTCGCCCTTCACTTTGCTCTCTAGCTGGTGCTTTCACACTTCTGCTCTCTGGCCATTGCTCACTGCTCTCTCACCTCTGTTCTCTGGCCGTTGACAGTATATGTCAACAAAAGATCAAAGATAAATCTAAAAAGCACTTAGAAACCAGCAATTTGTAACCATAATTTATCTAAAATCTCCCAAACACGATACACATCCAACTCGCATTCACATAAATCTTTAACAAAGCAAGAAAAAAAAAAGGGACATTAAATAAAGAAGTAAGCTTTATGCATATATAAGAGAGAATGATGAGTGAATTCTTACCTTTGCAAAACAGAGAGAGCCAATGTCGGCAGATAGAGAGAAAAAGAAATGGGTTTTGGCCTAAACACCCAAAGAATGAATTTTTAAGGTCTAATCTCACGAAGTCTATGGTTGGTTTTGACGAGATCCAGGTTTTTAACTTTTTTAGAGACTTTATACTAACAAAAAAAGTACAAAAGTTACAGCCTTTGGGAGTGTCCAAAACCAAAATAACAGTTTTGAACTTGTTTGGAAGGCTCGCTCACTTGTCAGTTCTTCAAGCATTAGAAAGCCAGAGGGGGTAGAAATAGAGTGTGGAAAAAAGGTGTAGGATGACAAGCTGCTTCAGTTAGACGTTGCTCTCCACAAGCCATTGTTCTCCTCCAGACGTTGATGCTCTTTAGTCGCCGCTACTCTCTAGTTGCCTTCGCTTGCAGTGGAGCCTTCACCACTGCTCTCCTCCAGATGCCGCTGCTCTTGGGATCTTCCCCATATCTCGCCTGATCTTCACGTTGCCTCAGTCTTAGTCACAACCTTCCAGGTCGTAATTGTGTTCTTCTTCATCATTGTGTTCTTCCTTGGTTACCACTACTCTTCCATTAGCTAACAGCTTTTAATCTCCTCCAAATCTACATTTCACATAGGCCAATCGCTTCCATCTACTTTTCCCATTTGCTCATTGTCTTGTTCTCCTCAGAAATGTAATGTTTGCTTTAATCTCCATTGTCCTGGCTTTTCAAATGATGACCCCTTTTCAAAAGCCTATAAGATAGTTTAACTATTTTCAAATTAATGTTGTCTTTTCAAGTTCTAATACATTAAATGAACTAAGGTGCTAGCATTAAAAATTCACAAGCTACTTTCACTATTTTCTTTTCAATTTTCTTTTAAAAATGAACCAAGACGTTGGCACCCTAATATTTAATACAAATGAATATTAAATGAAGTAAATGATATTATTATTAACAATGCAATGAAATTAATATATGAATGGATTTTTATATGAATATTTATAAATTTAAATATTATTAGGAAATTGAATAAAAAGGGATTGGTATTAATTTACCATTAGTATATAAAAATTTACAATAGAAATAAAATTTATATTTATAATATAAGTTATAATAAATTAGATACATCTTATTTTTAAAGTATATATTATGTTAAAAAATAATTTTATATATTACTAATTTATAGTTTATTTAGATATAACAAAAGATATTAATACAAATATTTTAGATGAAAGCATAGTTTACAACTTTGTAATAGTATTGAAGAATTTAGAATTCTTGATAAAGATGAGACACAACCTTGTTCAGAAATACAATCTTGATTTTTAATATTATTTTAAAATTTTATATTAGATTTAATTATAATGATTATTATTATTGATTACACATCAATAAATATTGATATTTTTTTTATATTTCAATCATATATTTAATTTTTATAGTATAATTTTACTTATTTTCATAATTTATATAATTTATTATTTTATACTAGTTTTATAACGGCTTAATACCGATTGAACCTTTAAATCTTAAACCTTCTCTTCACCGATTCATTCTTCGGTCCAATTTTGAAAACATTGGTAAAATCTCCACAAGCATTAACTAATTGTGCTATTTATGTAGAACTTAGATAAAATCCTTGAATTGCTTATTCTTCTAATGCCCCTTCACACTACCTCTTTGGAACAAAATTTAAACATTAAGCAAACACTTTTATATTTAAACTACCTGGAATGGAATCATCTGATAGGCCATTTTCCCTGCCCAATTTACCTCTAAAGATGACACAATATTCAAACTTGTTTTTAGTAGCATCAAATACTCTATATGGAAGCAAAGGAGTTCTAGAATATTCAAGAACTCAAGCTAGTCATAGGATGTATTCTATTAAAACATATTGAACTGGATTGGAGAAGTACTACATGTGAATATAGAGTTTATCTCCCTTTCAGAGAGATTCAAGCATAATAGGAACTTATATTGTCACCTAAGAGTAATAAAATCAGCAAATTCTTATTCTATAACACAAAGTAGGAGTAATGTAACGATTTCAAGTTTATACGTTGACAAGCCAAGTTATCTTGGAGAACAATATGTCTAAATTCTAACTCATTTGGTAGTAAACATTACCAGTTCTATTAAATTTATTTTAATTTCCAAACAATAAGGTTTTAATTTGAGCAAAATTCCTTGTTATACTTATAATTCAGGTTGTTCATATTTTTCTTTATAACCTTATATAAACGAGACATTTCTAAATAATAAAAAATTAAAATGTGAAATATGAGTTTCAAGTTGCATATTTTTTAAAGCTGTAAATGTTTTATATCTTGTTCTTCATTGAAATTATGAATTTATTAAAGTGTCATTTCTTTATAACATTCAAACTTCATATGAACTTGGTTCTTAATCAGTTCTTTTAGAAATCGTATTTAGTTTTATTAATGAGATTCAATCTTGTTCATGTGTTCTCTAAATTGAAATTTTAGGTAGTTTCACATCAGTTAGTATTAAAGCTTGAATCTAAATCTAGTTAACTTAGTTTTCTTAAAATCAACTTATCAAATTGATATTGAGTTATAAGGATATATTCATTTTAGGTTCATATCCATTATTAATCAAACTTGTTATCAAGTCTAGATATAATTAGAACACCTCACATAACTCATGAAAAAATGGTTATTTAGTGCTCTAGAGAAACCTAAATTATTCAATGGCATCTAAGTTTATTATAATAAGTTTACAAAAAATATAATCATATTCATCCTCCTCCATATTCAAACCAAACCTTGTGCTTAATGTTTGTATAGAAGAAAAATAAAAATAATGGAAATATAAATAATGAAGGAAAGCTTCCTTGAATTTTTATGGAAGAGTGGATGTTGATAGCAGTTACAAATTGAGAGAATATGGCTGCATGCTAAGCCTTTAATAATGACAATAGATTGTGTTCAAATTTATTGAGTTGCCTTTCCATTTTATTAAGTCACACTTCAAGTTCTAGTGATGGAGGAGCAAAAGATGAGGATGGAATGTTCGTCTAAAATTGGCTACTAGTTATAGCAGAATTATTTGATGTTTGCTTGCATTTGTTAGTTTAAGAAGAAAGCGAAGTTTCTAATCTTGGCTAAACAAAACTAAAACTATCATATGTCTACTTCATCACAAGGCCCATTCATTATAAGCAGGATATATGAAAAGGCTCCATCTTATAAGCAACATACATGTCAGTGTTCAAAATATCAAACAAACAAGATTAATTTCCAAGTGTATAATAAAGGAGCCTAAAATAAGAAGTCTATTTCTCTTTCTAAGTGAAATCTTAAATTGAGTTAGTAGCTAAAAGCATAAATCAATTTGAACATTTTTTTGCATATATCACCAAAAATAAAACTTAGCCTTAGAAAATGTACTTGTGCTATCTCTCCTACTTAAAAAATTGAAAGCAATTAACCTTTAAATGTAACGAAAAATGTGACTACGTAGGAAAGAAATTTTTGATGCACTAAGAATAAAAGCATACTAATCAACAAATCACTCACTTCATAATAAATAAGTTTAGAAATTGTAGTCATAATCACATTAAGAGCAGACACATCTCTCACTTTTGGCATCTTCTTTCTTCAAAAAACTCATGGAAACATTAAATTTAGTGGTAAAAAAACATAAATTCCCTCCCCATTGGCCTAAACTCCACTATATCCTTGCCATAAAAATCAAATTCTTTATTATCATTAAACAGAAAAGTGGTGTAAAATTCATGAGTGAATTCAATAAATGCATCAAAATTTATACTAATATAACTACACCACCTAGTTCAATCAATTAATTCATCAAAATTAGTATGAGTATTCAAGTTATCAATAGTAGGAGTACGAACTAACTTACGTGTTTAAATTTTCCTCTCACAAATTAAGACGTGTCTCTTTTTGTCCTCTACATCTGTGAAAGTTGTGTAGCCTCCTAATTTCAATTTTAAACCATTAAAAAGCTCCATTTGTTTTTTTTTCCTATTTACAAACAAGAATGTAAGATTACAATTATGACAGGAACATATTGTGCTTCTAATGGCAGTAAGTTTTCAATACCTTATTAGCCGTCTCTAGAAGTGGTAGATTTGATGTTTCATGAGTTCATCAATTCTTGTTGGTCTTTATCAGTGCCTTAGCCTTAGATTTTCTTTTCTCTATGATGGCGATTCTATGAACATAAGTTGGAATTAACGATGGTGACTTATGGTTTGGGTAATTGGCTGTGACTGGAAAGTAATTAGCTAAAGACTAGGAAAGTAAAAAACAGAAGCCAAAGTAGCTAGTAGCAAGGTGGAGCAAACAGATGACATAGAGAGATGAAAGTGGTGGCTCTAAATAATTAGACTTGACATACTAGAGATGCTGATAGTGACACTGTACAGAGATGTAGGTGGTAGGTGGCAAAGGTTAAAAATGATAGTAGTAACATCATTATTAGCAAAGATGTAAGGAAAATTTAGATAGCTGAGTGACATAGCTTCTTAGGTGATGGTGCTAAGGTGGAAGGATGCAGATGCTAGGAGATCATGGTAGGGGTAGGGACTAGGTATAGGCAAAGATGAATAGAGTTGTGATCAAAGTTGATGGCGGTAATGACATAAATCAAGTGAAGAGGGAGCAACGGTGATGATAGGTTGATGGAGATGAGGTGAAGGCGGCTTTAGGAAAAAGAATGAAAAATGGCTAAACATCACTTGTTATAGAGTAAAATGGTACCATTTATCCTCTCCATTTATCTTTTGTCTTTTCATTAATTTTCTAAAACTAGAACAATAAAAATGAATAAAGCGGCACTGCATTTTTCTTTTAACTTCTCTTCGATTTCTAGAAGTATAATAGGGCCTCCTTAATATTAGTTATAGTCTATTTAGTGGTTTTCTTATACTCACTAAGTACCAAAATAAAATTTTTCTCTTTTATAAGTTTAAATTTATTGAATATTATCACCAGAAGGTTTCATAAAGCAAGGTTTCAGTTCTAACTTTGGTGCTTACAAAATAGAAGGAAGAAGTTTTATATGAGAAATAAGTAACTTAAAGTAAAACATGTCATACCTTATATGTATAAGTGATTCTAACTAATAGATGACATCTTTCAAATTGAAATCCATCAATGCATTTCTCCTCAAATTTCTATAATCCTTTTAAAAAAGAAACTTCTATTAAGTGCAAATTTTAGGTTACTTAAATGCTTCTTATACCAAAGACTTAAGAACATTTATAACAAAATAAACACTTAAATATCTCATGTCATCATAATTATTAAATTTAATAATTTCACCATCAATTTCTATTATGATTACACTATCATGCACATTAATTTTTATACATGATGTTTTAATAAATTATCTCCCTAAGAAAATTAATGTTGAATCAGGAGAATCACCTTTTGTCATATCAAAGCACATAAATGTCCATAAGGAAAACCAAACCATTGTCTATCAACAAGTTGAATAATCACATTTTTTTCTTTTAGTGGACCAATGTTCAAAGATAAATAGATATAGGGATAACATTTATTGAAGATCTTAGATGACACATTGCTTTCTTAATTCCAATATTACCTATTTTGTAAATGATAGTACATGTTCTTAGGTCCTTACATGTGAGAGGAAATTCTTTTAGGATAATAATAGAAATGTTCTTCTCCATACTATTCTTTTCAATACTCTTCAACTTTTTTTATTAATATATAATTCCTTAAGTAATTTAGCATAGTGATGCACCTATTTAATTAAATCAATTAAACGAATATTTATCTTTACCTTGCAAAATGTCTCAAGAATCTCCTTGTCCTCCTCTTCTTTCTTGGTTTTAGCTAATCTTGCAAGAAAATAACGTCTATTACCAATACATTTGATTTTTCATTATTGTGTCCTCTAAGATGATCAGTTCAATGTTAAGGAGTAATTGCTTCTTCTTTTTTCTCTCTACTTCTAAGGCATCCCCACAGCTTATCTTACTAGATTCCTCTAACTCCCTTTCATTTCTTAAGGTAACTATATTAGCATTTTGTTTTGGATTAATAAAAATTTTTAAATGCAATTTACTTTAAGATTCTAATATGTTAATGGAAGGCGTTATTTGACTCATTTAATTCTTTAAATTCTAAATACTCGTTCTTGTACCCTATTGCAATTATTTTGTATTAGCTGTAAATGATTTAATAACTTCTTCAAGAGACAGAGTTGGCTTTAAATAGGGCTATTGTGATAGAATTGATAGCCTAGGTTGAAATTTCTAGAAATTTGATGACCTTTATCTATAATTAAAATTACGATGGCTCTTTCATCATAAACTATAAGTTTTTAACTATAGATCCTACTCCTTTTATGATGGACCAAAACATCTTCTAACTACATTAATCATCTCGAAGTGTAAGGAACATGTTTATTGGTTAGCCAGAAGTGGCATAAATTCCACAAGTTTTGTTGCACATTTTCTAAAACTAGTTATTGCACAATAGAATTATAAATTTCATGTTCAAAAGAAGATATACTTGCCTTATTTACTCTCCTTGAAAGTGGGTCTTATCCAAATTTGAATTGTTACTAATTAACAGCCATAATGATGATTAAATCCCTAACTTCACAAGGAGTTGTATTCACTTTAACACCTCCATTAGCTGCATCCATTCTCCTCTCCACGAGAAGCAATCTTTTATAGAAATATTAAATGAGAATTTGATTAAAAATTCCATACTGAGGACAACCTACATGAAATCACTTAAACCTTTCCCAATACTCATAAAGGGTTTTTGTATCTTTTCGTCTTATTCCACACATCTCCCTTCTTATGTCAACATGTCACGAGGTAAGAAAAATTTTATCAAGGAATGACCTCACCCCATGTGGTTATAGAATTGAAAGGAAAATAGAATAGCCAATTCTTAGCTTTTTCAGTTAACAAGAATAGGGAGGTATATAATTTGATTTACTTCTTTTATACTCCTTAAATTATTATATTAAACAAACAATATGAAATTATTTCAAATGTTAGAAGAATCTTCATTTTTAAGACTAGAAAAAATAGGCATCAAATATATCAAACTAGACTTTAACTCGAAAACTACCTATATTTGATGCAAAGTGACTATTGATTTAAATTGGGTGCAGAGAATTCCTTGAAATTTGCCTCTTCATTGGCCATTAAAGTTCACGTGCATGATAATATTAAGGCATTAAAAATAATAATAGATCTATTTAACACTAATACTTAGCAATGGTGAAAATTTTTATTGGTATCAAATCCATAAATAAATAAATAAATACATACTCTAAAATAATATTCTTATGTAGTGATGAGCAGGGTCATATCTACGGGGATAAATTAGATTTATTAATTTTTAAAATCAAAATAATTAAATAAAAAAAGGGGTTTTGAAAGTTAGGATTAAAGTAATCAAAAAATTAACTAATAATAAAAATTAAAATTAAATGCAAGATCAATAATAAAAAATTATCTAGCCAAAGATATAATTTCAATTTAGTTTCACAGTATCGATCATTGAAATAAAAATGAATTCTTGAATTTTAAATAAACTAGTTATAGTTATTAACAAACTTTAATATCATATCTCTCCTTAGTTTCTTAATTACCAAACCAAGCTCTTCAATTACTTCTCTTATTAATAAACAATCCTAAATAAGTTTGTAGGATTTAATTTAACAATAGCATTTAAAACTAGAGACTACCAATCTTAGCAAACCAAAACACAATCTTAAAATTTTCTTTTAAAACTAGATCATACATCTTCATAACATAAATTTAAAATCGCTTTAATAGTTAACTATGTTATTTTACCACAAGCATTAAGACATTCAATGAATTACAGATTTAAAATTCTAAATTGCAAAATATTATTTTTATAATTGAATAATGGGATTTTTAAATCAATCAAATAAAATAATCTCAAGCAATTTAGAAGATATATAAAAATTAAAGAGTCAAAGAACAATGAAATTAATTAGATTTAACAATTCTCAAAGAATCAAACTGTCATTATCCTCTTGCTAGAAGAAAATATTTTGATGCTCATGGAAGAAGAAGAAAATTAAAAAGAAAAACAAAAGTAGCTTTTGGAATTTAGCCAAAGATGCAACAAGGTAACGTTGTTAGTGATGAGAAATGCTGATAAAGTAGCTAGGTGGAGATACAGGTATGTCTGGGTAAAGGATAGGTGCCACAATAAAGGTGACAATATGTAGTAGTAGCTAAGAGAAGATGATGCAATTAATGACAGTTATAGTGCAAGGATTTAATATTAGCTGATGGGGAACTAAGGAAGCAAGACTAAAGGAGGTTTATAGTGACATCTCCTATTTCATCTCTTATGTTCTCTATTTTACAATAGTGATAGATCTAGTGATGATGCAAGTCAAGGTGGCGAGATAGGGTATAGAGCAATACTTCAACCACCAACATCCTTATTCCCCCTAGGTTTCTTACTAAGTTTCTCTTAAATATAAAAAGACTCTATTTAACAATAATTAAAATATATTCCAAAATTGGAATAGCCGATACTTGACATTGGTCTCGTTGCACCACACATGTATCCAACCTACACATCCACACACACACACAAATCATTCTTTACCTCATTTATTCGAAGTGCACAACTAATAGTGTGTTTGGTTCAGGGTATACTATTACCTATCTATTTTTAATAATTAGGAATTTTTTGTTTGGTTAACAAAAAACTTACGAAATAACTATTACTAATGTTAAGTGTTCCTTATTTTTAGGAATAGGTAAAGATCATCTGCAATTGTCTCTAGCTATTCCAAGAATAGCTTAATTCATTGTTTACATATTTTTCCTTAGCGTGTCTTCTTCACACCTCCCAGTAGAAACTTATTATTATTATTATTATTATTATTATTATTATTATTATTATTATTATTATTATTATTATTATTATTATTATTATTATTAAGACAAAAAAATGTTCAAAAGACATCACAATCACTTAGGCATATGCATTTTATATATGGAGATCATAATGTTCATCAAGTATTCATTCTCTAAAGTCCTAAAGCAACTTAAATTCACTTGTTCATCAACACTCATAGTTAATCACATAAATACCTTGAATCACAAAAATAATCAAAATCATAAGGAATAATTTCAAAGATATGCTATAAAAAACAAATTTTCAAAAAATATATCATATTAAGAAATTTCTGATAAAATTGATAAGCTCGAGACAATATATGTTTGTAATCCCTCCCCCATACTTAAAAAGAACATTATCCCTAGTGTTCCAAAAGTAAAATAAACACTAAAATGGAGACATGGGAATATGAATACTCCCTTGACTGATAGATGATGTGTACTTTTCCATTTGATTGGGTGGAAGACTATTTGTAACTAACTAAAAAATGATAAAAAGAAATATAAAATGGCAAAAGAGACCTGCAGAATAATAAAACTCCAATATAATTAATCATCAAGTGTATATTAGGGAGCATGAAATACAAAAATCACATAACTAGACACCTATTTATGTGATTTTGAATGAAAATCTTGTGCATAATAAGTTAAATTCTTTAAGTAAAAGGGATATGGAAGAAATTTGGCAAGCAAGTACATATGTTAGGAAACTTTATAACTAGTTTCATAACCATCGAATAAGTGTGGAAAGAGTTAGAGTAGAAAACATCAAAGGAGACAAAGCTAGAAGACTCACGAGAAGGGTCATATCCATGACCCTACTCATAAGTTCCTGGCAAAGGATCTCACAACTAGACTCACGGTCAAGTTTGACCATGAACATGACATGCTTAACTACGTAAATAACTAAGAGTTTAGGGTTATTTAAGGCATATCTCTTACCTCCAATCTCTCCATTCATCCACTAAGGAAGAAGAATCAAGTCTTAAGCCATCTCAAAAAGGGTTTCACATAATTTTGAAGGAGAAGAACATTCCAAACATAAGGATTCAATAAATAAGACTAGGAACTCATATCAACAACTATCAAGGAGTCAAGGATCAAGATTGATTCTTCATGAGCTTTTCTTTGTTCCCTTTCTTATTAACTATTTTTTGTGAATCATACAATTTTTAAAAACTAAAGTTTTCAAAGGATTTGGATTTTTATGAACTCAAGGATGTAGTATTCTTTGTTATTCTTGATTTAGCTCTTGATTTCCAAATTTTATGTTATAATTATTTATGGGTTTTAATGACATTATTTGTCGAATTTTATATGAACATAAACGTCGATTTCAATGCTTTGATTTATATATGATTGGTTGAGAAATTATTTTTTTCCTTTAGATCATTCTATAAATGATACATCTTATATGAAGTCTTAGAGGTTGGCTTATATAAGATGTTTGGTATAGGTATGAGTTTAACCAAAAGAATAGGTTTTATAGAAAAAAGTAATGCATTCAATCGATAGATTAGAATAAAGAGAACTTTTTCCTAGTTTATTAAATTGAATAGGATTGCATAACTCGAGAGAGAGTGTGTAATTTACTTTAGGGAATCTATAGTCTAATAAATTTAGAAAATGAGTTCAATTAAGATAAAAAATGAATATGAACATAACCTAGAGGGATTAATTACCTGAATCCTAACTTCATCGTCGAGTGTTATCTTTTATAATTTTGTTTAATTAATTTACTTTTAATTGTTTGTCTAAACCAAACAATCATCTTTCAACTTTCTAAGCTAGATAATTTAGGTAGAGATTCACTAATAATAGTAGTCCTTATGGATTCGATCCTAGATTCACATAAATTATATTACAATTGATAGGTATACTTGTCTATTTGTAATTTGAGATATTGTTAGTATGTTTCTTAGATAATTTTTATTAAAAATTAGGTACGTTACAAGCACATCATCTGTCTAACGTGTTTCTCTAATAATTTTACTCCTAAATTCTTACCAAATCCCCCTAACTAATGAACCATCGAAATTAATATGATTACACATCTAAATTGCTAAAAAAAATGTTGGATCCTAAGCATTAAAAAATAAATTAATTAACTAAGGGAACGCGAAATGAAAGGAAACTAACTATTAAAAAAACTAATTTTTGGGCTAGGTTACCTTCCACTAACTGCTTCTTTAATGTCTTTTAGCTAGATCCTATTGTTAGAGAATTTTACTTCTCTTCTTAAGTCCATTACCTAGATCTTCTTCCTTATTTTTTTTAGATTAATGTGCCATTATCTTTGGTCCCTTACACCTACCATTAAAGTCCTACGTTCATTATTTTCACCCTTTATGAAGCACCATGGAAAAAAGATTTGATACACCACCTTCGGCTTATGATTAAAAGTTGTAACACCAATAAAATTAACACTCTCAAGTGCTTCCTCTTCCTTCTTATTTTCTACACATTCCACAACATTTTCCTTATCTTCATCGGCTTTAAATTCATTCTCTTTCAAATCAATTATGGGCTCATCCTCACCATTAATTATGTTAACATTTTCTAACTCACATGGCTCCATATTAATAGTGGTCGATGGTTCATCTTGTTTATATTCTATAACTAATTCAGGAGCTGTTTGGTATTACTTCTGTTTTTTCGTTTTTGTTTTTTACTTTTATTTCTTATTTTTGTGTTTCTGTTTTTCTTATGAAGAAAAAAGAAAACATGTTTGGTTGATATTTGTAATAAAAAAATAAAAAACAAAAACGTGTTCGATTGAGATTTATAAAAAAATATATAATTTAATATTGATAGTCCAATATGAAATAAATTTAAATTATTTGACTAAAAAA
>JAOXYD010240165.1:0-17176 GCA_028565735.1 Pinacopodium congolense | reverse complement strand
AACCAAATCCCAGGATATGAACATTAGAGATAAGTCAGTGTCTTAACTATAGCGCGGCCTTAATTTCGAGAAGACCCTAGATTAAACATCACTGATCCTTACACCAATTAAATCATCAACCACCAAAGCTTAACTGAATAATTTAGGAAAAGCAACCTGCGTCTCTTTTGCAATTGATTGGAATTTTTCTAGTTTTTTTAGATTAGCTTTTAGTTATTTATTTTCTTAATCATAAAGCTGAGTGTTCTCTAGATAATTGTAATCCATTTGACCTAGTACTTACATCATATAAACTTTCTCATGGGATTGATGCTTGAGGTATTAAATATACTCCACTTTATTACTTAATTCAACAGGTACACTTGCTGAAATGTTGGTCTTGAAGTAATTGTTAAATTGTGTATTGAAAGATAAATTAATTTGACCTAATTTATATGTGGCCAACCGCAATTAGCTTCAAATGAAATATTTTAAGAAATAACAAAAATTTTATTTGAACTTGTTGATAAGGGTTAGTGTCTAACACATTTTCTAGAAATTCTCTCATTTTAGCTTTTGTGAGCAAAGGGATATAGAGAAGGCTCAGCTCTTATTCTTGAAAATGGCGAAAAAAGGATTTGTCTCTTTTTTTTTTCAATGCTACGACTGATAGTTTCTAAAAATTTAGGAAGCATGCTTAAATTTAATAAGGTATTAATAGGCATGGTTGATATGAATGTAGTACTACATCACATGACCTTTATAATTTTGATTTATTAGCATTCTAAAAGAAGTATGGTAAGAGAGACAAGCATTTATCTCTAAAGACAAAAAGAAGGAATTTCATACTAATTAGTTTAACTTACACATCCTTATTAGATGGCTATAAGAGCATCGGGAACATATCTAAAATATTAACACTCTTGATGAAATGGTGGCAAGGGATAACGAAGCCAATGATGTAATTAGGTATGAGATGGTTAATACTCATATGCAAGGAGGACTTGGGCAAAACTTTAAAAGTTTGATGAAAGGGTGGGGTGGGGTGCGAAGGTAACTAAGACTTTGCATAATGAGTTAAATGAAGCATCTTGAAAAAAGAAAAAAAGGTGTTTGATTTATTAAAATCTCTTTATGAAATTGAAAAGCAACTATTTAAATTGAATCTTTATACTTGTAGAACTATACTCTATAGCTTTCATGAAACAAAAAAGATGCACGTAGAAAAGTTTTAGAGAATATGATAGAGTTGAAATAGGTCCTATATTTCAAAATGCCATGGAATTTTACTACTAAAGATTAAGATGGCTTAAACTCTAAAATTTTTTGTAATTTCTTATATGGATAAGATAATAAGGCTACAAGGAGCGTATTTTGGGTTTTCTTAAGCATGGTTATTTACTATAGTTCCCGATTATAGTTACTCTTAATTTAGTTTTATTTTATTTAGAGTTATAGACTTTTAGTATGATTTAAGAAACTTTCAAATTTAAAGCTTGGTCTTATTAATTTTAAATGTTAGAAATGGTTTATGTGAAATTGGAATTCAAAGCTCATGCATTTCAAAAGTAAAGACTGGCATACTATAAAAGTATTTGTTTTTTTAGTTTTTCTCTTTCACTTTTCTTTAGTATGTTAATTTATGGTAAATGATTAAATAATGGATATAAGGATGAAGAAAAATAAGTATATATGTCTCAGTATAGCTGTTGTAGTTTATTTTGTCTCTAGGAATCTTAGTAGTATTATCTTTCTCTCTTAATAACTTTATGAAAAATAAATCTATTTTGATGATGTTAAGATATTGAAATTTTTAGAAAAATATTGTTCATGATGAGGATTGTAATGGTATATTACTTAAGTTATTTTTTAAGAGATTTAGCTAGTGTATACCTAATTTAAATTGTGGTTATTCATCTTCATTGGGAGTTGCAACTTAAAATAAGTTATAACAAGTGTATGTTTTATAGTAATGCACATATCAAACTTATCTAATAAGGAAATGCACAATCTATTCTAGGGTTTAGTTAGGATGAACCTTTAGATGTATAAATATTTTGAAGAATACAAAAATTCCCTATTTCAAGGAAGAATAGGGAATAGTGTTAGTATAATATTGCAATTAATACAAGATAGTGTTAGCATAATTATTGCAATTCTATATGTTAAAGAGGGTGAAGATATATGAGCAAAACCTAACATTGAGTGCATAAATATTTTTATGGCCTAATGTTTGTAGTTTAATATATTCTCCCTATTAAGTTAGTGAATTTAGTTCAATACTAATAACTTAGAGTTCAAACCATAGTTTGCTATTACTGAAAGCTATGTTAAAAAGTTTATGCTTAAAGGAAGCATTGAGTTAAGTTGTGATATTATGAGATATGGGTACCAAACTTATACTACTATTTAAGTTACCAAAAAGAAGTTAACATTAAAAAGTATTGTTATAAGTTCATTGTGGTTCATTATCGTTCTCTAAAAAAGGCCACTTTTGAGGTAAAGGATGATGCATGAAATTAGTATCCTCTTCTATTTGAAATCCAGTTACATAGCTAATTTTGGGGACGAATTTTTTTTATAGGGGAAGAATTGTAATGTTCATGTATTATATTTGGGCTTATGATAATGATATTCTCAAATTAAGATGAGTTTAAGCTATTGTTATTCTAGCAAATTTAAATTAAAACAACCTAGCTAAACTTATATAAAAATCATTATCTTGAAAACCCTAAGCTTCTTCTCCTAGTTGCCATCTAAGTTTTCTTTTACATATTTTTCCAATCATCACATGGGTTATTCTCCAAGCCTCTAACTAATACAACTATGGAAACAAACATAATTTCTAGATCCCTTTCTTCTTTTAAGAAAAGTGAAATACATCTCACTTTTTGATTGGTTCTTGTCTTTGGTAGCTTCAGTTTCATCCTACTAACTTTATATATGTAATGACGTGAAGACTGATGATGGCAAGCTAGCAAAAGAGAAAACACTAGAATTTGAACTGATATGATGAATAATGCTACATTTAGGCCATTTAGACAACTTTTTAACTAGATAAATGTGTACAATAGATGCTAGAAAGATGTTTAATGAAATGCTTGGGATAAACTACAAGAGATTTATCCTTAAGATGCCTAAAAATGGAATTGATTTGTCCTTAAATGTTGGTTTTTCATATATTACTAGCTCAAACCCTAATAAAATGATCAATTGGTTCTTATCTTGGATTGATAATAAAGAAGATCTCTAGACCCTTAAATGCACTATTTTTTGGTATTATTTTGCAATTAGATGCAATTGGCGCAATCCAATCTCATAGATATTATTCAGTATAATAAACAGAAAAATTGAAGACACCATATTCACTCTATAAAGCATGAGGTCTAATTATTTTGGTGTAAATTGTAGTTTTGATAAGAAATCAATAATGAGAGATGAGCATGGAAATAGTAGTAGAAGTCACACCAGAAGGAATAAGAATAATTTCACATATGTGAGGCAAAAATTTATTCACATGGCATTGGTAGAGATTGCACATGGCACTAAAAAGTTCACAAAGTGTCAGGTCATTATGAATGCTCTTTGATTATATTAACCGAGAGATACAAGAACTAGTGTCTTATGTAAAAGGTTTTGGTATTTATTGAGTATCATGAGGTACATTGTTTCTATGGTGCAGTGAACGATAAAATAAAAGATACATTTATATAATGTCACTTTTAACATTTGAATACATCGAGCTCGATGGAAAGAATGTTGGAATAAATGTAAGGAAGAAGTTGAAAAACATTGTGGCCTTATCACATGATGAGAAAAAAAAATAGAAGAAACCAGAAATAAAGGCTCCACAAATGGTGAAAAAGTTAACTAATAGGTCAGGGTCAACATCATATAACGATAGTAGGTTCCAAAGTAGTCACAAACTATGATTATAAAGTAGAGGCTCAACAGTTCGGATTCAGTGTTTGATTTTAACTTTTGCAGATATCAAGTAAGGGGATTAATTAGAATTATATCTTATTATGTGAAATTTCTATGTCAAATGCATATTATGAATTTTGTGAGAATTTTAGAATTGAATATGTCTATATATGCAATTTTGCAACTTTGTGGTAAATGCGAATTTATGCAAATTTATGCGAAATTAAGGAAAATTATAATGTATTATATTACGTGATTTTTGTGAGAATTTTGGAATTGAATGTCTTCATATATGAATTTTGTGCAACTTTGTGGTAAATGTAATTTGTGTGACATTTTGTTTGAATTATGGATAATTTGAAATTTTGTAAATTATGGATTAAAATGTGAACATATGCGTATATGAGAATGTGTATGTGATTATGTGATAAATATTAAGATAAATTAGTGGATTATGGAAACATGTGGTTACTATTGGGAATTATTCTGTGAGCATGATTTGGATGAATACAAAAATTATGTTTATATTGCAATAATGTTAAAGTGGATTATAGATTGTAATAAGAAAATATAATACATGACAAATTAATAGCAAATTATGGAACATTAAAAGGCTATAAAGGGATTCTAATTAGTGGCTTGCCTATGTAGATTATATTCTATTATCTTGATATTTATGTGATATGATTAAGATTGATTATTAGACACGTGCCAAGGTATCTCAGGAGTGGTGATATCCTTAGTGTTTATATTGGTATTTTAAGAGTGGAAATACTTAGGATGCTTTCAAAAGTGGGGAGTGTCCTGTATAATTTATTTGATGAGATATGATATTCTAGGAGTAGGAATGCCTAAGATATTTCGTGGAGTGATAAGTGTCTTGAGTGGTCTCTTTGCCAGAAAATCATTGAATAACTCTACAAGATTAAGCGAGGCCCCATAAGTTTAAGAACTAAATTAAATGGAAATTTAAGGAATGAAAGAATGGATTGAGAATAATAAATAAATGTAAATAGATGTGAATTGTGATATGATTTTTTGATGCAATGCATATGTATATTTCCTTTTATACTTATATATATTATATGTTACATGACGAGTACATTTGAGGTATCCTTTATTGAGTTGACAACTCAATCCTTAAGTGTTAAATTTTTTAAGAGATATTCAATAGATTTTAGAGCATTTCGAATTTCAAATTATTTATTGATGGATAGTTCTAGTGGGTTAGCGTGTCACGGGATACCGCATGAGTAAGTGTTTTGTTATATTTTCATTATAATTTTGATAATTTGATTCCTTTATGATACAGTTGAGACTAATGATATGCTTTTTTTTATAGATATTGGATTTATTAAGCTTGGTAATCATGATTTTTATTAATGTATCAATCCCCTTTTGTCTTAAGTTAATTGCTTTTGATTTATTGGATTTGTTATGGTAAATATTGAGATTTAATTATGGTTAAATTATGAAATTTAGGATTTTTGTTAAAATTAAGAATTGAATTGAGGAATTAGGATTATTATGATTTAGGAATTATTGTGAATTAGGAATTTAGTTTTGAAGCAAGTAGGAGCGTTACACTTTAACTATTACAAAATAAAGCATAACTCTTTTAAGTGGAACTAAGTTATTAAAGAACTTCTTTGTCTAAAGTAACTCTTCGTAAGCTTTAATTGTAGCAATGAATTTGGCTTTGATAGTAGACAATAAAACGTACTTTTGTAACTTAGATTGCCAAGCCACAGCTCTCCCTGTAAAGGTAATTAAATATCTTAAAATAGAATTTCTCGAGGTAGCATCACCTACCATGTTTGAATTAGTATATTTAGAAAGAATTGAACTTCCTACTCCAAAACACAATTTCAAACTAGAAATATCTCTAAGATATCTCATAATCCACTTCACAACATGTCAATACTCTTTACCTAGATTAGAGAGAAAATGACTACTTATCCCAATTATATAAAGTAGGTGTTGAATCTAATAAAAACAAATTCTTTCTTTTAACACTAATAAATAACATACAAATAGTGATGCGTAGGGTTGCATTCCATAAGGATTCAATAGATTTATCAACTTTTAAAGATTAATAAAAGAAATAAAAGAAAAGGTGCTAACAAAATTAAAATGGATAAAGGATTAATAGTAATCAAGTATCTAGATGAAGTTATAATTTCAGTTAATTTCTTCTAAATTAATCATTGATACAGGGATAAAACCCTTTAATTCCTAAATAAATTAGTTATGGTCATTAATAAGCTATAACAACCTATCTTTCCTTACTTCATTAATAACCAAAATAAGCCTCTTCGAAATGTTTCTCTTACCAATAGATAACCCTAAACAAGCTTATAAGATTTATGTTTGGGGGATGTGAACTATAAGATGAAAGCTTTAGAGGAAGGATATACCAAAAATTGAAAGATGATATACATTAGATTCTAATGGTGTAAGGGTTTATATCAAATTGTTGGGGCTAAATGGAACTTAAGGTATATGACAACAACACCATTATTTACCATTGTTGATCTTCTGTGTTTGAGTGGATAGTAAATGGTGCCTAGCTCTAGATAACGATGATGCTGCTTTTGGCCATCTTTATTCTTTTATCTTTTTATATATGAAAAATATCACTCTTTATAAGAATAAATGACATTGTTTTGGAAAGATGTTTTCCTTTTATAAAAATTTCATCTCCTTGTAGGACCTAAATGACATGCTCATATGGGAAAATGGTGTCATTCTTAGTTGTTATTTCATTTTTAACTTTTTATGACTAAAATTCCTTTATAGTGTGTAAGTTTAAATAATATCATAAACAATAATATAATGGAAATAAAGTAACTTGAAAATAAAAGAGATAATTGAAGGAGAGATGCAAAACAAGTTCTAATGGTTCGACAACAAATCCTATACCTATGTCCACTCCTCAATTCCTTTTTGGGAATTTCCACTATCAATAATCCTATACAATTTCCCTATTTCTAGGGGTTTTAGGGCAACCTTTACAACAATCTCCTTTTTCAATGGGCTTTAGAATAACTCTAACCACAACTCAATTTTTCAATGGGCACAAGTGTAGATCGTTTACAATTTTTAACCTCACAAACTAAACACCCTACAAATACCCTTTAGAAAATGTTTCTTTTGACCAACCTAGGTGTTTAGGGGCTCACAAATAAAATTGAGAATACATGCAACGAATTTCACAAAACAAACTGCATTAAAAACTAACCAAATACTCACATATAGCTTAAACTACTTCTTAATTGCGTATCACACTCATTTAAAATGCACCTAATGGATGCTTAAATAACACATAAACTAAACTGTTTATGACTGTTACTAAAAATTAATCATCCATTAATCTCATTTTATCATTGGAAACTAGCCATTTCTACTTGTTATACGTTACTGTCGATCGAATACTTAGATGCATGGGTTGACTAGTCACTAGTCGATAGAGGTACATCATTGGTCAACCAGTCTATGCTAAAATAAAACACTAGTTAACTAATTTCACACATTTGTTGACCAATAAATAGTTGATTAGTACTAGTTGACCACTCTATTGTCTAGAATAATTTTTCACAATGTTTTTACACATAAACACATCTAATTCACTCCCAAAAAATTCCCAACAATTTTAAACACTTTCTAATGAACTTAACACATTGTCAACAGTTATTCATATAACTTTACCATATTTAACCACTCTTAACACATTCACATTACTTAAACTCCTTTTTATAAAAGTCTTACACTCATTCTCATACTTTAACACATTCACTTAACTTAAACTCTATAACTTATTCTATCATTTTTAACTACATATTTTTACATACTTTTTGGCACACTCATATCAAACTAATTCCCTAAAAAAATTTTGGTATATTAAAAGGATCTTTAAAAACCATTTTTTGAACCAAGGGAGGTTTACCTTATTTTGATTATGACAAAAACACTAAATGGACTAATGTTTTTATGTATTTGAAACATTGAAAGATAAGTGTTAAGCTTCAAATGCTAAAGAATATGTTTAAAGAGTCTTGGAATTGAATTGAAGATCATAAAGTGAATTCATCAAGATTCAAGATTTTTAAAAGATTTAAGATTTAATAAATATAGTTTATGAATTGTGGTTTTCATTGCAAATATTATTTAAGTTCTTCTTAGTGTTTAAAGAGGCTCACTATATGCATAACACATTTATAATTTAAAATATGCACATAGGTTGCATAATCAAAAGGAACCTTATGTAAAATATTTTTAAAAATCCTCTTGGTTAGTTAAAAATGCTTTTATGGGCATTTTGAAGGTTTGTGTGGGTTTACGAAGTGTTTATAACATTGGAATAAGGTTAAACTAGGTTGAAATTTCCTTGCACATGTTTTTGTGAGTTTTTATAAGTTAAACAGTGGCTTAGATGAGGTTAAATGTTGGTATTGTGACACACGGTGTAGTATATAATTCTAGTGTACTTAAATAGTGGTTTGGGTTAAGTTAAATGATGGTCTAGACAACCCGTCATTTAATATACGCTTTCGATACTTAAATGATAAGGGTTAACAACAACATTTAAGTCCCAAAAACCACCGTTTAAGAGAATAAATCACGCTTTGCTAATTTTCTTCAATGGTAATATAATTTTAATGCATTAGAACATTGTACAATGGTAACATATTACTAGTTTAACATCATAGGGCCACAAATGCATTGTCTTACAATTGTTTTGATCATATAAGTATCTATAAGGTGATTCATCTAGTGATTTAAACTTTGTGAAAGTCTCTCTTGTGGTTGTTCTTTAAGTTTTCTTAATGTATCTTTGAAACACCTTTTTCTACATGCATTCAAGTTGTTATGAGCCTCTAAATAGACTAAAGAGTACTTGAGTAAGATCAGTTTACAACTATATCTCGTGAGAGATTATCTTGTTAAGAGAACGATTATTCTTTAGCCTTAAAAAGGGAGTGAAAGGTTTACCTTAATTCTTTAAAAATGTGGTTATACTATAACATTGTAATCTTATTATTTTAAACAAAATCTCAACAGTTGTGTCAGGAATTAAATATAAGTGCAAGTGGATCACTCTGAATTAGAATAACTTACTGGTGTCACTCTTCCCTTATTCTCTTTACTTTTATGCAATTTTTATTTGTGTTTGATTTGATTCTTTGATAAAAAAAATTATGGTTTCACTATCTAATTAATCTTTGCATGATATTACTTATGCAATTAAATTTTTCGTAACGGTTTTTTGTTTTTTCGTAATATATTTTTGCACAAGTGTTAAATTTTTTAAGTGAACTTAGGTATTCTTTTAGAAATTTTAAGAACCTAATTTACCCCCTTGTTAAGTGCCATTCAAGTCTACCAATTGGTATCAAAGCGCAAGTCTCATTTAATATAAATTCTAAGAAAGTTGTAAGAAAAGATAGATATGGTGCACACGATGAACACCTTTTCTCCCTCATCTAGTGTAAAAGGATAAAAAACACATAGAACTCCCCACTTTGATGGAACTAACTGTTTATATTGGAAGAATAGGATGAGATGTTATTTGATGGGTAAAAGTGTATATTTATGAATTATAGTTTCACAATGACCTTTGTGCCTTCCAAACTCATAGGAAATGAATTATGATTAAGAAATAAAAAGAGTGTGATAATAAAGAAAAGAGGTTAGTCTCTTTAAATTGTAAAGCTATGTATATTCTGTATTATATACTAAATATGGAAGAATTCAGTAGAATTTCTATGTGAGAAACTACATTTAATATTTGTCACACACTATAAATTAAACATGAAGGTATAAATAAAGTAAAAGAGAATAAAATTAGCATGTTCACTATTCAGTATAAAAATTTTTAAATGTTTCATAATGAAAATATCTCTACTATAGATGCTCGTTTTAATAATATTATTAGTGCCTTAAAGGGTCTAGGTAAAACCTATTCAAATGTTGAGCTTATTAGGAAGATTCTTATATCTCTACCAAATTCTTGGGAAGCTAAGGTGGCCACAATTTAAGAAACAAAAGACCTCAATACTTTTCCTCTTGATATGTTGACTATATCCTTGTTAACGTAGGAGATGAAGTTAAAAGAGACTCAAGTAAAGGACGTCGTGCCTAAAAGGAAGAATATAGTATTCAATGCAACAGGAAAGGAGGAAAGTGAGAATGAAGAAACTTGTATGGGATCAAAGAAGAAGAAACACTTACACTTATCATAAGAGACCTAAGGAAACTCATACGAAAGAATGCTCCCATATGTAAAAAAGAAGGTAAAATAAATTTACTAGCATAACATGTTTCGAATATGGTGAAAATAGTCACTTAAGGTCACATTATCCAAACCTTTAAAAAGAAGAAAAGAAAGAAAAGAAAGAAAGGAAGGAAAAGAAGGAGCCAAAAAATAAAGCACTAAAGGTAGCATTGACCGAATCAAGTAACTTTGAAAAAGGAGTCACAAAGGTCTGTTTTATGGCACACAACAAGGTAAGTGCTTCCCACTCTCATGAAACTGAAAACAAATGTGAAGTTGAATATATATATGAGGAATTGCTAGAGTATGTGGAATTTCTAGCTAAGAAAAAGAAGAAGTTGCATAATAAACATAATAAATCTTTGAAGTTGTTAGATAAATATAAATTAGAAAATGAAGGACTTAGGTAAGACTTAGAGTTGATCAACAAAGATATTGATGGGTTATTAAATGAAAATATAGCCTTAAAGAAAGAGATTGAGTCTCTTAAGGAATCACTCGCAAAATTTAATATGAGAAATGAGAAATTAGGAACAATGCTAAGTGCTCAAAAGGTAGGAAATGATAAACATGGTTTAAGCTATAGTAATGAAAAAGGAGCATTTATTAGTATGATAACTTTTGCAAAGGGAAATAACTTAGAATATGAATGTGCTCCTAGGAATGTTCAATATGCATCTACAAGTACACCATAACCTAGGCACTATACAAACATGTACATATTAAGAACTAGGAGTTTTTATTGACGTTGATCTAATGATAGAAGAACTTTCTCTAAACCTAAGAAAAACTTTCAACAAAGATTTTATAATGGATTTAGGCCTAAAAATAATTATAAAAATGCATATATAACTTATACTCCATTGTTTTGCACATATTAAGGTTATCATGGACATGTAACACTTTTTTCAATGATAGACTTAGAGATGTTTTACCAAGAGATTGATATAGGTATAAGACTAAAATTCAAGGACCTAAGATGATGTTGGTATCTAAATCTATATGAATTTTTTACTTTGTAGGCCACCAAGAAGAAAAAAAATGATAAGAGGATAGTGGATGTTTATGACATATGACTGGTGACCCTTCACAATTATCACTTTTAAAAGCAAGGATGGAGTATTCATAACTTTTGAAAATAATGCCAAGGGTAAGGTAATTGGCATTGGAAAAGTTGGTAAGAACAATTTTCATTTAATTGATAATTTTTTACTTGTTAATAGTTTAAAGCATAATCTTTTAAGCATTAGTCAATTATATGATAATAATTATAAAGTATGCTTTGAAGGTGATGAGTGTATTGTATCAAATTTATACGATGGTAATAATGTTTTCTTAGGAAAGAAAGATTGCAATATTTATGTCATTGATTTAGATGACACTAACTTTGAGAATAAGTGTTTAAAGGATGATTGGTATTGTTATTGATTTTGGTTTTTAGTTTTAGTTTTTATGTGTTTGTATTGGTTTTTATGTATTTTTTTAGGTTTTTGTGCTGCTTTTTTCTATTTGTGTTGTATTAGTTTTTTTTACTGTGCTTTTTTTTTTGTTTTTGTGTTTAGAAAAACAAAAACCAAAAACCAAAACTGTAAGTGAAATGAAACATAACCTTAGTTTCTTTAAATGAAAGCATGTGGATTTGATATAGAAGGTTTAGACACACTAGCATGGACTTATTGGCAAAACTCAATTCCAATCAACTTATGAATGGGCTCCCAAGCATAAAGTATAAAAAGAAAAAAATATAAGGAACTTGCTAAATGTAAATACAAGTAAATAGTTTATTTCCAAGTACGAAATTGGCAACAACTTCTAGACCCTTTAAACTTTTACACATTGATTTGTTTGGTCCCACTAGAGTAGCTAGTTTAGTTGGTAAAACATATGATTTATTATTGTTGATGATTTTAGTAGAATTATTTGTGTGTTAATTTTAAATTCCAAGTATGAATGTTTTAAATCATTTATGAACTTTGCTAAGGGAATCCAAAATGAAAAAGTCTTGTCAATTGCATTTATTGGGAGTGATCATGGTAGAGAATTTGATAATGACTTATTTGAATCATTTTGTGATAAACATGGCATTTTGCATAATTTTTAGCCCTAGGACACCCCAACAAAATGGCATAGCAGAAATAAAAAATAAGACTTTGTAAAAAATAGTTAGAACTTTGATTAACGAATATGAATTACCTAAGTTTTTTTGGGTTAGCATGTACATATCATATAATTAATAGATTTAACCTATAAGTCTAGTAATATATCTACTGCTCTTGTTATATATAGTTTTGGATGTTTAATAACTTGTTTCGTGACAAGATCTAAGCAATAGAAAAGAGTAGAAAACTATAGTACTTTCTCTCTTTAAACTCTCTACCATCTCTCTTGACTGCTTCTTCTCCTTTTGTCTTCTATCTTTAATTGCTTTTGCAGATCTAAACTCAAAAACCAAAGAAAAACACATATTTAGTATGGATGTTATCAAGTCATTACTCATAAATAGCAAAATAGGTATATATCTTTGATTTTCACATATTTATATGGTAGATCTTAGGATTGCTTATGTTTTTCGTATAAATTTATATCATTGGATATCAAAGCATGCCATATTTATGTGAATATATGTCTAGAGATGTTATTTCTTCATCTAAAATTGAAGAAAACATGTTTTATGTGAATGTTTTACATTTTTTGTTGTGTTATTTTGATTTATCTATGTGAAATCATAAGGAAAATAGCATTTTGGAAGCAAAAACATGGATTACAAAAGTTACTTAGGCCAAAAATGGCTTGGATCTGCAAAAAGAACAAAGAAGAAACCCAAAAAAGTAGAAGAAACAACATAGGAAGAGAAGACGGGAGTGCGAGAACATACAGTGGGTCACTCAAATAGAAGAGAAAAAGAGACAAATAGGTGACACGTGGCATGAAATCATTGGGGAAGATGTTGAGCATATTTGTTACCTATGTTATAAAGGTCTAGTGCGTGTAGCACATTTGAAGCATGTGATATAAGCACTAAATTTGTCAATGCATGTGGAGACGTGTTTGGTGCATGTGATGTTGATCGTGCATGGTTAATGGCTCGTGCACTACAAGAGCCATATAGTGACCACGTGCCCTGCCCATTTCTATTGACATCATGCTAACATCATCATCAACCTTTCACTACCATCACCTCTTTACATCACGTTAACATAATCTATTGACTCATCCTTTTCTATTGACATGGCGATGACATGGCAATGACATGGATGACGATTTTATTACTAACATGGCATTACTATAGGACAAAAAAAAAGAAATTCAAAATTTTCAAATTTTATAGAATAGTCTCTCAAGTTATTTTGGATCATTTTTAGGATCTTATAGGTGTTTAAAGTTAATTTTTAAAATTTTTCTAGATTATTACATTAATAATAATAAAGGTTTGACGTCAAAAACTTTAATTAAAATATATAAGCCATTTTTTAGTGATTTTTATGCAAATTGACTTGAAATAAAGGAGATAAATAAGGTTATATTATCTCATATAGTTTTATTTATTTTATTGCATAATTAATCATTTTCAAAATATTTTTATTAATGAAAATTTTGACATTAAGGATATTGATAATATATTCAACACTATTTTTTGTGAAAATATTTTGTTACATATGATAATTTGCAGCATATAGTATAAATTGTCACATATGCCTAGATAGTTTAGATATGACAATAATATGTGGTTATATCCCTTGTATTTAATAAAGTGGTTTAAATTTCTATAAGATTGTAGTTACTATAGTGACTTTCAAATTGTTACAAGGACTATATTTTCTTACATGTTAGGAGATGTCTCTCAAAAGTACTTTTAACATCCATTTGATAAATTTTAAAATCCATATAGGAATCAAAAGCAAGCAATAATCTAATAGCTTCTAGCCTTGCAACGGGTTCAAAGGTGTCTTCATAATCTATCCCTTCTTCTTGGCTATATCCTTTTCCGACCAATCTAGCTTTTTTTCTCGCAATGGTTCCATTTTCATCAAAATTATTCCTAAAGACCCACTCAGTATAAATAATTTAATGATCATTAGGTCTAGGTACCGAGGTCCACACTTTGTTTCTTTTAAATTGGTTCAACTCTTAATTCATGGCAAAAGTCTAACTCTCATCACCTAATGGTTCATCTATAGTTTTAAACTTTATTTTGGAAATAAAAGCCATATGAGATAGGTCTCTAAGGGTTGGTCTAGTTGCTACTCCTCTTCCTACTTCACCTATGATTTGGTTGGAGGGATGGTCTTTTTTAAATCTCCACTCTCTAGGTAGGCTCTCATCTCTCCTAACTTCACTTGGTTTAATAATAGGCTTATAAGGTAAAGGTTTGGTATTTAAGTTGTCTTCTTTAAACTCTTACAACCCCAATTTCTCCATATCCTTGCTTAAATATAAATCATCATCAACGCTCTTCTTTATATAAAACAGATTAGATTCATAAAAAACAACATGCATTGTCTTTTAATCATCATAGTCATTTTGTTAAACACTCTATAAGGTTTGGTAGTAAAAGAATAACCAATAAATATATCTTCTTCTAATTTTGCATCAAATTTACAGAAGTTGTCTCTAATATTAAAAATAAAGCACTTACAACCAAAAATTTTGAAATAACTCACTTTTGGTTTCTTTCCATACCATATTTTATAAGAGGATTTATCCATATGAGACCTTACATAAACCTTGTTGAGTACATGGTAAACACATGCAACTGCTTCTAGAAAAAAAATCATTCAGGAATACAATATTCATTCAACATAGTTCTAGCCATTTCTTGCAAAGTCCTATTTTTCTATTCAACAACTCCATTTTGTTGAGGAGTTATAGCAGATGAAAAGTTATGGAAAATACCATTTTCTTAAAAGTATGCAACAAATGATTCATTTTCAAATTTTCTAACATCATCACTTCTAATTGAATTAATCATGTATCCATTTTCTAATTGAACTCCTTTTGCAAATTTAACAAAATATTTAAAACGTTCATCCTTGCTAGCAAGAAGCATTACCCCTGTGAATATATTATAATCATTAATAATCACATATGCATACAATTTTCCACCTAAACTTGCAATTCTAGACGGCCCAAACAAGTCTATATGCAATAATTATGAGGGTCTATAAGTTTTAGTACATTTTTCTTCTTTAATGAAGCCTTGGTTATCTTGCCTATTTGACATGCATCACAAAATTTGTCTTTTTCATACTTCATCTTTGGTAGACCACTTATTGAAAATATGTGAGATTTGTTCCATGCTAGCGTGACCTAATCTTTGATGTCACATCCAAGCATCCTCATCCATGGAAATTAAACACTCAACAATTTGGTTAGAGAGATCATTCAAGTTAATGGTAGAGATTTTTCCTACTCTCTTACCAAAATATAAAATGCAATTATCAATAACTTTTGAAACTATGCCAGATTTACCTTGAAAAGAAACTATGAAGCCTTTATCATATAATTGACTAACACTTAGTAAGCTATTCTTCAAACCTTCTCCTAACAATACATTATAAATAGTAGCATTATTCTTATTGATCTTCCCGATGCCAAATATCTTACTCTCGACATTATCTCCATAGGTTACATAGCCGCCATCTTTGTCTTTCAAGGAAACAAGTTAAGAAGCATCTCCCATCATATGTCTTAAACATCCACTATCAATGTACTAAGTGATCCTCTTGAAATGCTACAAATCAAAGAAAGTTATTTAATTTAGGTACCCATATTAATTTGGGTCCTTGAGGGTTAGTTACCTTCTAGTTCCTAAAGCCTTTGGAAAACTGGAAGGTCTTAATAGTATATCAAATAAAATCTTTCCAAATGATCAAATCTACCATAATGATCACAAACATATGTAATTTTATGAGAATGCATGTTCGGTCTAAAGTTATTCCTATATGCAAACCTTGATGCATCATATCCAAAGTTTCTTCTTTGTTGAACTCTTGGCCTAAAGTATATGTAAGAACCATTTCTTGATGCATGAGCATGTATATAATATGCATATGAATATGTAGGTCGAATGTGTATAAATTGTGGCCTATATGCATGATGTAATGATTTTGCATTTGTAAAGAAACTATGTCTCTTGTTTGGGGCATGTACATTTCTCTTATATGTAGATTTTGAAGCATGCATGAAAATATGATGAGTGTTCCTAGATTGAGTTCTAAAAGATGATGTACCTATATAAAAAAGATGATCTAGGAATATGCTCTTTATCTAAACTTTTTCACTTTACAACAACAATCATAGGATTAGGAGTTTGATAGGTTCATCGCAAGCTATCAAATAATAAATTCCTAACAATCCAAACTATGCAGTAATGGTGAGCTAAGGTCGAACCACAGAGGGTTGGGATGCAAATGTTATTTGAAATGTTTCAAGAAAGAGAAAATAAAAGATCCTGAAGAGATGAAAGAAAAAAGAGATAAGATGCAATGAACACAAACAAAGAGACAAATGCAAAGAAAATTTAGATAAGACTAATAACAATAGCAAAAAAGTGGGTTAGAGATATCTTTAGGATGTCAGGATGGCCATTGATCCTTAAATCTAAATAAGAGGTACTCTAGTCATGGTATTAGCCTATAGATTCGAATAAGCTCTCAAGCCCTCAGTTCCTGTAAATCAGACATATCTATCAAGCTCTAGAAATTCCCTTATCCCCATCTATACCCAAGAATAAGCTCTCTAGATTTAATAGTGAAGACATTTTAAGTATTAAGGAACAACAAACTTAGGTCACCTACTTACAAGCTCGGAAGGTGTAACCTAAAGGTGTGATACCCTTGGTTAGTTGATTAATTATCCTAACAAATTTAACTAAACTATTACTACTTTCGGGAATTGTTATGGACTATTAAATATCACACGCCTGTTGTTCGCTGGTTGAGTGATTAAAAATGGGTGTTCTTTAAACTGATTTTACTTTGAAAACCAAAATGAGATTAA
>JAOXYD010240155.1:0-17177 GCA_028565735.1 Pinacopodium congolense | reverse complement strand
ATAATAGTTGGTACATTTCCTTACTCATTTAACTAGTTTTTAGACTTCAAGCCCTGCTGATTGGTTGTTGCGACCTGTCTTTTCTCCATTTAGCATTAGTTGTTCTCTATTTCAATATAGTATCTCCTTCAATAGCTGCTCTTTTGAAATTTCATTGCCTCTAAAACATCTATACTTTCTTTCTTTCCAAATGCTATAAACATATGTTCTAAATTTTGTTAAATAAATGTTTTTGTATTCATTCATATAGTCTTTGCTTCTTACAAGCTGGTCTATAATTTCTCCAAATTTCATTAAAGAATCATTTATTTAGCACAGTTCTTTAATATGATTCCAAATGAAGTGTGAAAAATGACAGTAACATAAAAGATGATTAAGGGACTCAAGTTAGCTTTTACATAAACAACATCTAGAAAGGATCTTGAGGAAGTTTAACTTGTCTAAGGTAAGAAGCTTCCTCTTAACTATTATCCGCAATAAAAAGTATATTTTTGGTAAAAGGTATTTATTCAGAACTAACTTGTACTAACTCTGGATCTATCCTATAGTTTCTGAAACTATTTTTTCATGATTTGTCTGTAAACTTCCACGATGAATGCTTGAGCCATTGGTATGAATTTATTTTCCTAAGATCAAAGTTATATTGAAGTAGGATGGAAGACATGTACGATAAAAGGCATATCGAGGAATTACCATTGATACATTTCTTCACTCTTGAGTAGTTGGAAACCTTCTTATGAGTTGGGAGTAATGTATAATATTATGTAATGGCCCTGCTTGACTTCAATTATCATAATAAAAAAGAGGTTGATTCTCCATTACCAATTGTATATTTGATATTATCTATCATTTTCCTCTTCACTTTAGTAGTTGTTCGAAGAAATGAGTATGATTTCATTTATTCTTTACTTGCCAGAGATTTTCCTTATTTAATATATAGTAATATGTCCATCTCACCTATAATGATTCTTTATTATCAAGTTACCTCCATAATCTTTTCCTTATAAACACCTTGTTATTGAGTTTCATTATGGTGATTCCTAAGCCTCCTTCCTTCACTAGTTAACCGGCCAACTTTGGCCATATACTTCATGTCTTGCTTTCCAACCCACAAAAATTTTCTCATCATGCCCTCAACTAATTTTATAAGGCTTTTTGTCTAGAAAAAATGACTAAACTAATAAAAATGAATTGAGTTAAGGACAAATTTATAAGCTGTAGTCTTTTTACAAAAGACAAAGTTTTAACACCAACCTTTTTTATATTCTATCAATCAAGGGAAAGCAGTCACTAAACTATAACATTCTTGTAGTAATAAGCATATCTAGGTAGATAAAAGGAGACCCCTTTATTTGCAGGCTTGCTATTTTTAGAAGTCACAACAATTATTGTCAAGTAGATATAGATAAAACCATAAAGATTTTGTTTCATTGATCACTAACCCTAAAAGAGCCTTAAAAGTATTTAGTGAAGTCATATAAAGGTTTAAGGATTTTTCATGAGCCGTTGAGAATAATAGCTAATCATTTAGGAATGATAAGTTATGAATCCTCACTTTCTTGCATTTGTTGTGATATATAAAGCTTTGATCTATATCAATATTTTGTTTAATCAATCTTGTACATACTTCCATTCTAGAAATGAATAGATATGGAAATATAGGATCTCTTTAGCTAACACCTTTACCCCCTTAAAAAGTTCAGTAGGTTCACCATTGATTAATACACTATAAAAAGGAACGGATAATCATTGTCAGATCTGTTCCTAAATTTTCAAGGAAACTAAAAGCTTCAAGTGAATGTACAATGAAATTCCTACTAATTGGTTTCTATTCAATATGAAAATCAATTTTCATTGCACAATTTCTTCGTATTGTATCCTTTAAAATTTTCATGTGCAATGAGAATATTATTACCAATCAATCTACTTTAAATAAAGGCTGCTTAAGAATAACTGATTAATACTATAATCACAGTTTTCATACTTTTCACTAGCATCTTAGAAATCATCTTATATAAAGTGTTGTAATAAGATATAGATATAAATTCATTTAACTATCCATGGTTAAATACCTTAGGAATAAGGCCAATGTAGGTTTTATTGATAACTTTGAGCATTTTTCCACTCCAAAAAAATTCCAGAACAACTTTGATAATCAAATCCTTGACTAAGGGTTAAGCTTTATAGTATAAGTGACCATAGAATCCATTATATCTTGGGGCTTTATTTAGGTTATTTAAAAAAAAAGCTCTTTCAACATCCCTCACTTTGCTTTCAATGGTTTGGTTAGGTTATACATTTCCTCCTTAGTGAATTCATTCTGCATAAAATATTTTACTGTGGCAACTGATGATATGTTTATGGAAGAAGCTCCTAAGGAAATTCTAAAGTATAAACAACCCTCATGTTTGAGTTCCTCCTGAATATGAGCTATTACCTCATTATATTTTGGCAATGTTATGATTTTATCATAAATTTTCCTTACCATTATGGTCTTATTAAAGAAATTAGATTTTTATCACCCTTCTTTTAGCCATTAAATTCTTGATCTTTGCCTTAGTAGGGAATTGTGGTTATTTAATAATACATTAGCATATCTACCTAAAGCTATCTTTTCCTTATTTAAAAGAATGCTATAACTTAAATTATTGTAAACATCTTGTTGAGCTTCATGTTGCTTGGTTTTAGCCTCTAATATTTTCTTGAATGTACTCTTATAATCTCTTATGTTGAGGGACTTGAGCTATGCCTTGAAGTCATGTAGCTTCTGCACACATATGCAAGCCTTATAACTAGAGATTTCTTGAGTCATTCCTCTACCAATTGCCTCAATAAACCCTTCTACTTTAGTTAAGGAGTTGTTAAATATGTTATTTGGCATATTATGAATGATTATTGGAGAATGATCTGAGAACAATGGATCCAGAAAAGAAGTACAACTTTCAAGGAATAATCTCAACTAATTTTCATTAACTAGGACTCTGTCCAGTTCTTTTTTCTTATGTGTCATGTTTAGTTTTATTTATTGCTCCAAGTGAAGAGCTGTGCATTATATGTCAAGTCTACTACCTCTATCTTTTTAACATAATTACTAAGATCAATGGTTGAATTTCTCTTTAACATATTTTCTTCTACTTCAGATTTATAATGGGTACTATTAAAGTTTTCCATTATTATATAAGACTCCAATATAGAGTTACTAATATTCTACAACTGGTTCTATAAGTTACTCCTTTAAATACAAAGTTAGACGTATAGATATAGGATACCCTAATTTTGAGATTTGCTTATATCATTTTGATAGATAGATGTATGAATTGCTCACTATCTTGTAAAACAATAACATTCACGATTCTTGCATTAAATGTAACCATTATGCAACCATAGTGACGATGATGACGATTTGTTAAAATCTTCCAATTAACACTAATAACATTTTGACTATCACATTTCTCTTTAGTGAGTTTGGCTTCCAAAATACCTATTAAGCTAGGCTTATTTTCTCTAGTGAATTTTAAAAGGGTTTGTTATTTTTTAGGGTAATTAATGCCCTTAACATTCTAAGATATTATTGACATGAGATGAGGGGGTAGTTTTTGATCCCTTAGAATTACCCTTCCCCCATAAGCTCATTCTTTTTGTAGGTATAAACTCTCTCTTCTTTTGACTTATTCATCTCAATGCAAATGTTTGGAACATTATCTTTTCTTAAGATTGTAGTGTATGTTTCTACTACCTGTTTTCCATTTCCAGCTTTTGCCAATATGATATCCAATCTTAAACTTTCTATTACATTCTCAACTCCATTCCTTATGATATTTTTTGTGATCAATATAGTATCAATAACTTTAAGTGTGTTACTTATGGTATTATAATCATTTCCTAGTATATGATCATCTCATTATTCTTTTAACAGTTTCCTAGGGTTATTGATACAGTTTTTGATACACTAGGCTCCATTTTTTAGTTGTTATACCTCCTTTTAATTCTAGTTTCTCGATTAACTCTAAATATTCCTACCTTTCAAACCCCTTTTCACTTGATCTCCATTACTTTCTTTACTACTTCCAATGGTATGAAACTTAAATTGAGTCCTTAAAGAAAGTATTATTTTCTCCTAATCTCATTAATAGTATAGAAGCTCCTTTTTCATTTCTACATTAACACAAAGTCGATCCTAGCCAACTCTTTTCTTGAGGATTACGTTTTCATCGATACATATTATTCAACTTATATAATTTGTTAGGATACTAAGTGTAAGGCCCCAAAATATACCTTAGTTGAAATGATACGTATTTATGAAAGTATATGTGAGATAAGAGTTTAAATTGTGCTATGATTTGAATGTGAAAGGCATAAAAATTATCAAGTGACAAGTTAAGTTGTTACATAGAAATTAGAATGACCAAGCCTATGAATTATTTCTTAATATGCATATATAAAAAGCCAGAACTGGGTTTTGAGTTCTTCTAGACAATTTCCCCCTTTATATGTAGGTTCTATAGCATCAACAATTATACCATTTGGAGTTCTAAATCATGAGATATGAACAAATTATCACAAGTTGCTCCAAAACAGTGGCAGCATCAAGTTACCTTCAACCTTAATTTCAAAGGTCATAGAGCCAGAATTAAATCAAAGTCTCTTCTAGAGATATTAACCCCTATGTCTTAAGTTTTATATGAAACTAGAATCACACAATTTGGGAGCCTGTAGGCTTAGTTATAGATTAAATAACATGACTGACTCAAATAAATTCGGGACAGAATTACACTACACAATACTCTCTTGTCATATTCAACCAATCATAGTCAAAATAACACCAAAACAACATCTCATAAATAAGTCTTAAAGTGTTACAAATGGAAGCTTAAATGGTGGATAAGTGGCTGCATACCTTAGTGTTAAGTGGCATATTAAGCAAGTAACACCTTGATGTTAAGTGGAATCTTAAGCTAGTGACATCTTGGTGTTTAATCTAGTGACACCTAACTAGGGATGAAGCAAGTTTTTGCTAGAGTATTCCAGCTCTCTTCATTCTTATCTTCTCTCTACTAAAAACCTCCTATCTTCTCTCAATTTCTGCTAGAGTTTGGAGCATAAGCTTTGTATGTGTTGGTTGTTTGAAAGCTTGGTTTAGTTAGATTCTTATAGTTGGATTCGAATTTTAGTAAGGTAAGGGAATACTAAACTTGTTATCATGTTATACCATGTATGGTTGGATGTTTGATACATATATCTACAACTTTCATGAAGGAATCGAATTTGATTTATGCCATTAAGGGGTGTGAAGATCGGTTTGAGGTTGAGTTCTAGTTGCTGATAACGTTTGAGAGTAGTCTATAGTATTTTGGGTATAACTCTCGAAATAATAAACCAAATTGCTTCAACTTTATTTCGTTAAAAACCTAAGACATAGAGGAACATTTCTTTGGAATAACATATTGACCAGAAACCTCATTTTCTATGTCAAACAGGCCATACAATACTGACATAAAAACTTGTCCTGTAAAACAAACAACAACTGTTTGAAGATAGATCGAAATTAATCTTCCTATTTCGATCTATTTTACATATCTTTAGAGGTTGAATTTGAAGAAACTCAAAGAATAAAAGTTGTAGATCTAGGTATTATCTTGACCTCAGTGAAAACATTTTAAGAAAATAGTGTCTAGATCTTTAGTTATGCTTGTTTTCTTAATACTACCTGTGATAGATACTTGTGCAGGATGAAATCCTAATCTTAGTCTTTCAATCTAGTTTACATACCCTTATAGCACGAATTTGAAGAAACTCAAAGAATAAAATTTGTAGATATAGGTCTTAGCTTAATCTAAGTGAAAATATCTTGATAAAAGAGTGACTATAACTCAAGTTATACTTATTTTTCTAGTGCTGCCTGTGACAGACTCCTATATAGAGTGAAATTATAATTTCACTCTTTCGAGCTATTTTACGTATTTTTAAAGAATGAATTTGTAGAAACTCAAAGAATAAGCATTGTAGGTATGGTTCTTATCTTGATTTTAGTAAAATTTTCTTGATAAAAAAATGACTATAACTTGAGTTATACTTGTTTTCCTATCACTACCTGTGTAGGAACCTTATATTGTTTGGTGTGTTCATGAATGAATGAGTTCCAAGGACTGACGTATGATGATTTGGATATGGGTTTTTGTGAATTGAGAATTTCTGAGATGATGTTGTGTTAATTCCAGACCATCAAGTGTCCGAGGAGTTTGATAGTTGAGATCGTATTGAAAGTGTTTTCTATTTGTGTGAATCAAAGAATTTTGAAATGAATCTGTTCTATTTTAAGACTGTTAAGTCATAGTCGTAGGAATATAGGCATGCCTCTAAGGGTCTGCAGCTGCTCCTGTGACACTTTAGTGTCTCCTGTTACTGACAATTTGGTTGTCTCCTGTTATTGACACTTCGGTGTCTTCTGTTATTAAGACATATGTCTCTCCTATTCTGTGATACCGATCATGGTATCTCCTAAATTAGTCCCGTTACCCACTTCTCTATAAATGATTAACAGACTAACATGTTTTATATTCTGTTCTTTACTTAGTTTTGATATAACTAAACTTTGCTCTGAAACAACTAAGCTCTGTTCCGAAATAGGAAATTCTATTATCATCTTCAGTTCTGCTATTGGCGAGTTTTGGTTAGAAGCAAATATATAATTTGTTTCGATATGTTATCTTTTATTCTGAGTTGCATGATATTTTGATTTGATTTGAAAATGGATAAGTAAGTACTACATATGAAATTTGGATTGTTTTCGAACATGTGAGTATTTGAATGACTGTTTGGAACAGTTGTCAGATTATACCCTATTTAGTTTATTCCCCACTAAGCTTTATGCTTAGCAAGGTGATTTTTTCCCCCGTGTAGGTTCAAATAGGAGGATTTAAAGTATGAGACAACGACAACCACAAAGACCAACGAAGAATGTACTTTGTTTGGGAATGCATGTTTGAGTTGTATGTCATAATATGAGACATAATGTATTTTGTTAACAGTTTGTATATATAATAATACACAGAGTATGTGAATTTAAGGTTTGTACTATTTTGTTTAAGAGTTTGGAATGTAATAACCTTAATTCAAATAAATTCAGTGTACTAGTTACCTTCTGTCTATTGATTATTATTTGCTTGAATTTTGGCATGGTAATACCCGCCTATCCTTTCAAGGGTTATGTGGGTATTACAGTAATTGTTTCTTACTAGGACATTTATTGGTATAATGGCCTTCTTCTTTATAAAGTCAACATTGACTTTTTTTAGGACGATACTTCTATTTTTTTATATTTTCTATAAGATTTTTGCCTAAAGAATTTTATTTTACGTTGAAAATGAGGTTTTTTATGATAATATGTTTTCAGATTTCTTTCCATCCATAAGATTTTCTCCATTGAAGATATTTTGACTATTTTTCAATTTTTAAGATAAAATTTTGAGTCACATGCACATTGTTATGTACCATTGGTTGTGCACGTGTGCGTGTGTGATGTGCTGCTTTTGTACCTTTGGTTACTTCTCTTCTTGTTTTACAGGTAAAGAAAATGGATAGACTTTAAGATGCAAACACAGGCCTTGGAGGTATGTATAATGCCCTAAATAGAATGAATCTTAATTGTTGAAAGTATTGAATGGCGGTATTAATTTTAGCAAATGGTATCAGAGCTAGGTTCATTCAATTTTAAGGTTGATTTTCCGATGTTATGTTTTTCATTGTTTTTGGTTCTGGAAATTGATTTTTTGCCAACAAGGGTTGGAATTGCTGTGTTGAGCCTCAGAATGGATTGTTTGGTTAATTTGTTATGTTTTCCCTTGGTTTTAGACAACAAATCATTGATTTTTGGTATGTTTTCTGGATTGTTTTTCTATTTTCTCCATGGCCGAATGATCTTTCCTTTTTTCGGAGTTTTTTGAAGCCTCCTTTGGATAAAAGGACATAGGAAATCAATAGATCATGGGAAAACGAAGATAAAGGACTCTAAAATCGTCGAAAATAGAGGTTAGACGACACATCTGTCATCGGGTCAACCCTACAACTCGGCAGGAGGTCAGGGACGATGTCCCTAATTCGGATCGCCCCGTATACGCACGGATCAACCTGCATACCTACCTGTCTGGATTTTAATTTTTTAATTTTTATTATTTTATTCAAAAAAAAATTTTGAACAGTTTTTTCCATAATTTTTTGGGCTCATTTGTATTATTTTCCCCATATGTTTATGTACAATTTTTTTATTTTATTTGATAATTCTAATTAGTTTTCAAACTTTTTGTGGCATAAACATGTTTTATTGACAAGAGTGTGTGCATAATTTTTACCTGTCATAAAATTGAGCATATGAAATTCTTTGTGATGGGAAATTTTTTTATTATTAATGAAAATTAATTTAATTAATTATCCTGTCAATGATTAAATAACCAAAAATCGTAGATAATATTCCATGGCACTTCAACAACATTCCTATTTTCCTTTTAAAGTGGACTTCTAGCACTCAACTACATACCATCATATAGAAGCAAATTCCCCTATGGATCAATTTGCATAATGTACCATTATAGTACTAGATAACGTTGGGATTGAACCATATTTCCATTGTGTATAGGAAAATCGACAGGATTGGATAAAGCAACAAAAAAAATTAAAGATAATCAATTATGCTAGGGTTTATGTCATAGTAGAGTTAAATTAGGAGCTTCCTAAGGTCATCCCTTTAATAAGACTAAATGAAGTACACGAGCTAATGAAAGACTTAGTAAAATTTATCTATTAGTGGAGACATCAATCTTATCACTAAGGGAAAATGTGGAAACCTACAGGTGATGACTATGACCTTCTAGGAATAATCAACCCTAAAGTTGATAATCAAAACACTAATGATAGTTGTCAAGTATAAGGAAGGATGCAAGCATAGGATCTGTAACCATAACCTAGAACCATTTGATCATAACATTGTAGTAAGAGCCTCATAAGGACAAGATAGGTTGCATAACTAATAGTCTACAAAACAAATTGTAGTGATGGGTATGACTAAGACTAAAATAGTAAATCAAAGTGTTGAATAAGTAAATCTAAATAAAGAAGGATGTTTATCTCAAGGACAAGGCTTCTACAAATACAAGAAACGCTTTGTTAACCAGTAAGATAGGATGATGCTAAATAAGGAAGGTGCAGATTGTAGATTGTAGGTTGCACCAGTTGTTAATAGGCTAAAGACAAACTGTGCAGAAGCAAATGAGAGGCTAGTGACTAAGGGTGATAAAGAGGATGGAGGTGAAGGAGGAATCTAGGTGGACATAAAGAAAAGCCATATAAGATGGAGCAAGAAAAGCTTAAGGTTCAATCTAAGAGAAGATAGTAAGGAGGAAGAATAGGGGAAGGTTGTTGATCCTTTATAATGTCCATTATTTTTTGGAATGTAAGGGGGTTGAAATCTTAAAAAATAATAAGTAGTGCATGACTACTTGAATCCTTCAAATCTCTTTTAATTGTATCATTAGAAACTAAATTGAAGCAAAACAACTCCAAGAAGAATTGATTCCTACATCCAAACTAGATCTATATATCAAATCACTAGTACTATTTTAATGGTAGGATTCTAAGAGCTTTTTATCCCTCTATGCTCATAATCATCAAATATTCCTCCACAGATTAGCTAAAACACATGGAGACCTTATTATAGCCTAGAAAAAAAAATGTATACTTCATCATCATTTATGTTGCTAATATTGCATAACAAAGGAATTAGTTATAGGTAAATTTTAAAAAGTTCAAGAGAATGGTGGATTGTCCTCAAATAGTTGTAGGGGATCTCAACTATACCCTATATGCAAATGAAGCTGGCCTATCTATTTATTCTCTAAGAATCACGAACCTTAGGCAGGAGGGATATCATTTTACTTGGTTTAATAGAAAATTTAATGGATATTTGAAAAGGAGAAAGCTAGATCGAGTTTTGATCAATGATGAATGGATGAGTAAGTTTCAAGACTTTAAATCAATATTTACCAATTCATTATGATCAATAATCTGACACCAAATAAGACAAGGCATTCCCCTTTTATATTTTTCAATGCAATGACCAAATTGTAACCTTTTAATGAGATAGTAAGGGAGTTAATGAATTTGGAGATGCAAGGGTTTGAGCAACAGAAACTCATAAAAAAAGTCTTCAAGATCAAGGACTTATTGAAGACTTTAAGTAAGATGCAAAATGTTATGGATAAGATGGAGTTGACAAAAGCTAAGGAAAATATTAAGAGATATTAGAATGCTCTCTATGATCTTAAAGATGAAAGCAAGTAAATGCAGGAGGCATTAAGTACTATATTAAAGAAGTGGAAATAAAGCATTATATGATTAAGCAAAAGGCAAAGATGCTATGGTTTAGGGAAGGAGATCAAAACATAACATATTTTCATAAAGCTATCCTAAATAGTAGGAACATCAATAAGATTACATAACTCATTAAAGCAAATGGACAGTTGATTTATGAACATATTGAATTAAAGGTAGAAGCCTTCAACTACTTTACAAATCTTCTTAGTTGCTAAGAACCCCATCTTCATCTTATAACCTCCTCAGTAGAATTATTTCCACAAGAACGTTAGCTAACTAATGTATAAATCTTATCATTCCTATATAAACAAAGAAGATAAAGCATTCCCTATTTTCCTTGCATCCAAGTAAAGCACCTTATCTAAATGGGTTTAATGCTTTCTTCTTTCAGAATTATTAGCCAATTCTTCAAGATTAGGTTAACCTTATTCTGTTAGAGTTTTTCAATTCAAGAAAATTGTTGAAAGAGCTTAATAAATCATATATCTACTTAATACCAAAATGCTCAAATGCCACTAAAATAAAGGGTTTTCATACAACCTCTTACTACAATACTATTTATAAGTTGACTTTTAAAAGTTATCTAACAAATTGAAGGATGTACTTACTTCTCTGGCTAGTCCTAATATGAAAACTTTCTTTGAAGGAAGAGGCATTGATGATAATATTCTATTGTCTTAAAAGTTGTTTAAAGATTATAGGAAGAGAAATAGTGCCAAGAATTGTGTCTTAAAAATAAACTTCTATAAGGCTTATGATTTAGTAAATTGGTTGGTTGTTCTTGGAGTCCTAACTTAGAGAGTATGGTTTTCCTTTAATATTCATGGACTGGATAATGGCTTGCATATCCTCTAGTTCCTTGAGTGTTCTTATGAATAAGGAACCTACATTAACATTTAAGGGTAAAAAGGAAATGAGACAATGAGACCCCCTATCGCCTTACTTGTTCACCCTATGCAAAGAAATATTATTAAGACTACTAGAGTCTAATACCTCACAGGTTCCTACTTTCAGATTTCATAGTAGGTGTAAGAGGCTTGGAATATCTAGTCTTGCATTTGCCAATGATATTTTACTATTGTGTGATGTGACCAAAAACTTAGTCAAGCTTTTCTTGGAAACAATTTCAGCCTTCTTAGAGTTATCAGAGTTACAAGTAAATTATGGGAAAAAAAGCTTCATACTATTATCAATATTTGTTGAAGATAAAATAGTTTTTTATAACTAAACTAAAGGGAATGCAAGTTGTCTCCCTTCCCATTAAGTATCTAGGAATCCCATAAAAAATCTAGAAAGCCTACATTATAGGATTTCATGATTTTATTAGACAAAAATCAAGCTCAGCTAGGCTGTTGGTGTAAGAAATTCTTATAGTTTACTAGAAGGTTGCAACTGGTTATTTCTACTCTCAACAACTTACAGGTTTATTAGACCTCTCACCTGATCCTCCTTAAGAAGTCACTCAAGAGGATTAAGGTAATCATGAGAAAATTATTTTAGATGAGTGATATCTCCTCAATTGCCATATCAAAGGTTAGATTTAATCAAATCTACATGCCAAAGTCTGCAAAGGAACTTGGCATTATCCCACTAGTAATCTCTACAATAGTTTGTCCTGTAAATAGAGTACAGATACTACATATTGATAAACAATCCTTGTGGGTCAAATTGGTGCGTACTTACATCATTAAACACAGAAGTTTGTGGGAAATTAGCAACTCCTCATACATGACATGGACCTCACAAAAAATAATAAGAATTAGGGAAGTGTTGGATAAAACTATAAGAGATAAAGTTGGGAATGACTTTAAAACTTTTATTTGGTATGGCAATTGGATTGCTCAAGGGACATTGCTTCTTTTTCCTTACATTAATATAACCACCCAATCATTTTACAATTAGTTTGTTCTAAATGAAAACTCTTTTAATTTTACTTAAGCAACTTGTAGTCTTATGACCTACTTGAAATTGTTTCCTACAGAAATAACATTCTCCCTAAACAAAGATGAACTATATCATTTATTAACACTTAACTATTACAAAAATACATTGCCTGCATAAACAAAGTAACTCCATTTTGTATAAGAAATGATAACTTTTAACCATAATCCTAGCATCTTATGGAAATTTAATAGCAAGAAACATCTACATTCATAATTTCACATCAAATGACAACGCCAAACAAGCTCCACCTATGTCTTAGAGTTCCTTTTACAGTAAGAGGCTAAGGAAAGATCTAAAAAAGAGATAGCTTCCTCATATTAATATTTGTGTTTTCATAGTAACACATCATAATCACCTAATATTAAAAATGTAAAATTAGTTTTAACTAAACTTTATGTACCTATTTTTTCTTATAATTTGATCATTTCATCATACACTATTTCGATTAGACACAAAGTATGAAATCAATGTCTACATTATTTGAGTTAAATCATATTAGTTCTCTAGCAATAATAATTGATTGTTCTAATAAAATTAAAAATATTTCCAATATTTAATCTAATCTTGACTAAGGAGTTTCTAATTTAATACTAGTTGAGAAATTTTCCCTCATTATTTCGGGGTGAAGAATCTTATATTGATCATTCATCTACTGCTATATATTTTGTGCCATATCTAATAACTACCAATTAAGTTATCCTTAACTAAGATTGGTCTTAAGATGAAAATATAATAATCCTTATATAGGATACTTTAGACATCCCATATTAGAAGATCATATATACATTCGTCATAATAAGCATTTCTATACATATGTAACTAATGTTACCTATGTAATTCTCATGTTAAATCAATTCAGTAAACTTATTATCTAACAAACACTTACATATTCTTTTTAATTATCTCCATACTTTAGTTTATAAAAATTCTACTAATTCCCTCATAAAGAAGAAACGTAACTTGTGATAATTTTTCTTTTTTATTAATATCTACTTTTTAAAAAGTAATGACCTTGAACAGTATACAAATAATATTAAAATATAATATGAATCTCAAAATTATAAGTTTATTATATTTTAATTTGTAAGTTATGTTTATCTTATGATCTTTATCTTATATGGCAATTAGTTATAGACTTGATTCTTTCATGACCTTAATTGCTAAGTGTCTTTTTGTATAATCCCAAACATAATCCTTAAATAGGACTTTTGGCATGTTGGTTAAACTCTTGATATTCCTGTTATCACTATTAAAATCGTAAAAATCGATGTTACTTTCAATGGATTCATTAAGAGTTTATACTACATTTAGCTTCTTCTAGAGACCTGCTTCATGCAAATCCAAATAAACAAAAGGGTCATTCACTAAGTGTTAGAAACATGGAAAGGAATAGTAAATATTTAAATCGACTATGAAAATATCAATTCCTCCATCAAATGGAATTTATGTCTCATACAAAGATTATAATCAACCATTTCTAGTTTTAGAAGGCAAAGATGGATAAGTTAATAAGCTATGTATGGCCCATGTGAAATATATTGACGGATTCTTCATAATGATTGAGAATTTAATATGAAGCTTTTAAAGAATTGCCTAAAAAGAGCTATTTTATTCTTTTTTATTGTAGGTGTTAGACTCTTAAGTCCCCAAAAGCATAATCGTATAAGTGTTGGTAAGCCTTGACTGATGCAAGTACTAATAAAGGAATAAGGTAATGACTTATAAGTAAGCGAGATTTACTATATAATGGCTCAAATTGTTACTTTAAGTTTATATAAAAGCATCATTTATAGTTCATTTTACAACTTCATAAATTCAATTATCTACTCAAAGGGAGTTAAAATCTTTGAGACAAAGTTCCTCATAGGAGTTTTGGGTATATACTTATTTGTAGAGTAGTTTGAAAAGGAAGTAACTTAATTGTCCTTTATATTGTTCTTCTGTGAGTAGTTTAATAAAAGGTTAGTTTTTATTGTATCTCTCTCTCATTCATTCTTTGGGTTGAATTATGCTAAACATTTATGTATTATAAGTAAGTGAAACACTTAAATAAGAATGTACTTGAAGTATTTAAAAGTAATAAGAATTGTTGGTTGACAATTGCAAAGAAAGGTTACGTTAAGCTTTGGTGGACTTAAACTTAATTGTCACATGAGAACTTTGACAATTTCATTCAATTTTACTGCATTTAAAAATGTCCTCATAATACATAGTATCATAGATAACAAAATAGTTAGTATTAAAGCTTGGTAAGGAGTTCATCTATTCATTAACTAATAATGTTTAGTGGAACTAATCTTACGAAAAGTGTTGTAAAATTAAAGATGGTCATTGTTCCTCTATCCCTAATGGATGAATGATTTGTAAAGAGTAAGATAAACAATGCAAGTTTAGCTATCATGCAAAGATTTAGGTGCAATTTAATGTGAACTCAAAGTTCCTACTTAAATCTTTATAACATCTGGCATAATGTAAGGTGCAAGCATATATCAATCACATATGTTTCAAGTCATTTTCATGAGATCTATATGGTCAAGAGTTTTAGTAATGTCTTTCTTTTAAGGCTTTCAATTTTATAATTAGATTATTTAAATACATTAATCTCCATGTCTCCTAGCGGCTTCTAATTCATTAGTGATTTAAAATTTTTAAAATTTTTATTTTGGTTGGCAAAGCTCCAAGCATTATTATAGGCTACAACTCTCTCTCTATATATATATATGTGTGTGTATGTGTGTGTGTGTGTGTCTATTTATTTACTAATTGAATTTTGTTTCAAAGCATCCATCTAATTTTTTTGGTTAGGTTATATGTAAATAAATAGACATGATCCTATTTGGGTTTGAAATAAGTAATGACATGGATTTTATGGTACGGCTGTTCTTTTCTTAGTCAACTTCTTCTACTACTATTACCTAGCAATATTTGTTTACTCATGCTTATTTCCGTAACCATAAAAAACTCTTGGAGTCCTATAAGATTATAATAGCTCATGTCACTACTTTATTACATTGCATGCCTTTTGCAGTCAGCAAAATGACAATTATAGAGTCTTGGTGTAGTAGCTTCAAAAACAAAGAATAGGAATTTCCATACGGAATATAGGTTAATAAGTTGGTGCTAAACTTCATAGTTTATCAAATAAAATGAATGTACCTTTGTTGTAATTTTTAATGTTTTAAAAATAGAATCAAATATCAAACTGGTAAAAGGAAAAGTTTAAAATTTAAAAATTAAACCAATATTAGACTATTATAAAATTAATATAGAATCAATAAAAAATAAAAATTATAAGAATAAATAAAATATAAAAATAAAATATTTTATAAAAATAAAATAAAATATTAATATTTATTAATCTATAATCTATTAATAATAACTATAACAATTCTAGCTAACATTAAATCTAATATGAGAAGTTTAAAATAATGTGAAAAATTAAAATTGTATTTTTGCAAAAATTACAATTTATCATCGTTAAAAATTTTAAATTCTCTAATGTTATTTAAAGAGTTATATATCACTTCTCATCTAGAGTATTTGCATTAATATTTTTATTTATATTTAAATAAATTTCAAATAGGTAATATATAAATCATTTTATTATAAAATCTTCTTCAAAATTTGAGTATATTTAAAATAAGATAGGAAGTTACTTTTCTAGTATTGTTTAATAAAAAGAGTATTAATAGCTGAAATTATATTAATAGCCCAATTAAAGAGAATGATTTTTTTATTTATCTTACGTATTCAATTTTGACAAGAATTTTCGATGTCTGCCTCTAGATATAATATACAGATATTTATATATTTTCTACTTTATACATTGCCCAGAATAAGTCTCTAAATTAATAGTCATCATAGTGTTTGATATTTAATATTCATCCAGAATTATCCAACTCTTCATAATTAATAGTTTCCTCATAGGAGACATGGACCTTTCATTTTTTTTTGCTTTGATTTTTTGTTTCTAAATTTTTAATCACGAAAACTGAAAAATAATATAAAATTTTAAAAAATAATATAAAAATACATTATAAAAATAAAAAAGATACAAAAATGATGAAAACACAAAAAAAAATAAATAATAAAAAACTTCAACGAAAAGTCAAACTAAACACCCCTTATTCCATAGAGATCCGTTTGTTGGTTGGTGTAAAAAGCATCTGACCTTGCCATTAATTATTAAATTTTGAATTCTGATCTAGGTATTGTAATTTAAAACTAATAAAAGCAATGAGCCTAAATGAGCATAATAATTTAAAGGGGAAAAGCTAGGCAATGATAAGGCAAATCTAATTGAGTTGGTGATTGTATCTCTATTTTATTTTTATCTTGTCTTGGTCTTCAAAGTAACATTTCCTTTTCATATTTTAATTTTTTTAAAAATATTTCTTTTGCAGATTGGCATTATATAATTTACATTTCCTAGTCTCTTTTTGTTAAATTTGGAATTTTGGATGCTAAAAAACACTTTACAGCTGTCGATGGTAAAACTTTCAAAATTGAATTGATTAAAGAAAATTAGGATAAGACTTTTGTTTGTTACGTAGACTTGACTAACTTCAAGAATATTTTGAGATGAAATATTCGTTGTTAGGTTGTAAGGATTTACAAAAATATTTTTAACGCATGTCTGAAGCATATTATTTTCAGAAATGTGTAAATATATAAAATAGTTATTATATTTTTTTAAATATCATTTTTTCTATTTAGAAAATATTGTCGTCCTATTCAAGACATTATATCTTTTTATTTAAGGGTTTAATTTTCTATTTAAAAATATCTTTATAATAATCAATAACTTATTTTTTAAATTAAAAATATATATATTTGATTTGAAGGTTGTTCATAACAATTGAACTTTA
>JAOXYD010240145.1:0-17177 GCA_028565735.1 Pinacopodium congolense | reverse complement strand
CACCCTGCTCTTCAACAACGGCACCCTCTCAGGGTGCCGTTGTTCCTCAGCACAATGAGTCTTCTTTTCATATTTTTAGCTCCAATCTTGATCTTTTAAGCTCCAAACTACAAATCAAACATTATGGGGCATCAATTAAACCTTTAAACACAATATAGGGGTCATAATGCATCGAATTAACTATAAAAACCATATCAATTTGACCCCTATCATTCGATATCCATTCTTTACTACAAGTACGACCCGTATACTTGTAGTTTTGAGAGTAAAAGTAGTAGTTGTTAGTTTGTTTTACGAAACACACTCAACAACATGCCAAAATAGATTGAAGATAAAATTAAAAGAAGACTTAGAAAAGTTCATTAAAAAGTTTCGAGGATGTAAATATGAGCAACAGTCGACATTGTATTATAAACCTATGACCTAAGTTGAAAAAGAGATTCTAAAGCTTGGAGACCATGGAATTACATTCAAATCTTCAACAGCTCCACAGATTTCCAATTTTAAAAGTCTAGTTTCATCTTTTTTTTTACTTTCATATATGTTTTTTATGAAAAATTATGGTTATTTGTGCTATTAACGGAATGAGAAGCTAAACTTATTTTGGGGATTGTCTTTTGAACTATTTGTGTACTCTTGTTTATTAAATCAATGGAATGAATATTACTGTTATCTAATTCAGCTTAAACTTTGCAATAAATCGAGAGAATGAGCTCAACAATCTGTGTTAAATGCACAATGAGAGTTGGAGTTTAATAGACATATTGATAATAAGTTAATTTATTAGCTAGAAAGAGATTTCAGTGGATTAATACATTGCCTATGAGATTGCTTCACAACTAGTTGGGCTTTTAGGAAAGATGTTTTAGGTTGAGAGATCACAAGGTTAATCCTAAGCAATATAACTAGAGAAATTTAGTTGCACCCTAAGAGAGGGTAGCTATAATATTAGAAAATCTTGGCTAAGTATAAATTTTATCAATCAACAAGAGAAAACAAATAGGGATAACAACAATTCCTAATCTTTAATATTGATTTTTCTAAGTTATGGTTTTTTGTCTTAATTTTAGTTCACAAATATTGTTGTTTTTAATTTATTCTTTGTTACTTTTATTTCTCGAAAATGATCTTAAAAAAAGTGTTACCCAAATTAATAGGTTGACAAAAATCAATCCTTGTGGGATAATATCTATTTATACTATAGTTTTACTATCCATTTACTTGCAGTGTTAGCCTAAAGTAAGTTAGTAGATAATTTAGCAATGAACGAGTTTTTAACATTATTTTCCGGATTTATATTTCGCATCTTGTTCGATTTGGTTGACTATGATTTAAGGGTTTTTTACACTTTTTCTGGTGTCTTTGCAGGTGTATGAACATGAAGAGCACACGAAGGGCCAACGAAGTAAGTACAGAAGAGTGTTTAGATATCAAAAGGCATCAGCGAGAGTTACAAAAAGATAAGCACTAGGACATTATTAAAACATATATGGTGGAATAAGGAGAAAAAAGAGGTGCCGAAATAATATTAATGGATTTTATAAGGCTAGGTTTTAGCCAATAGGGAATTTCATGGCCTACTATTCAAGAAATCAATTTTTAGATAAATCTGACTCTCCTCATCATACTTCAGTCCAGTGTTCAGTTCTATGGGTTGGTGAATGAAGATCCCAATACCCATCTTGCTAGTTTTCTTGAGATTTGGGATACTTCTTGGTTTAACGGGACACTAAAATACTTATTCGAACAATTATAATCTGGGGTGGAAAAATCACCTAAAATTTTATTAGAACACTAACAGTGCAGGTAGCAATATGAGAGCCCAAGGCGCCCCAAAATTTGAACAAGATAGGTTTGGATCCTTCGAAAGAAAAATGAAAAAGTTGATGGATGTTTTGGGGTTCAAAATTTGAAGCCTGAAGGAAAGTCAAAATCGGATGGAAGCAAAGTTTGATCAAATAGCGAAGAACCATGCATCCTCGATCCACAATTTGGAAGTTAAGCTGGGCCAACTTGCAAATGATTTGTCTTTAAAAAGTATGGAGAGCCTTCCAAGCAATAAAGAGAAAAATCCAAGAGAACAACTCAAGGCTACCACACTCAAGAGTGGAAGGCAATTATAGGACACAAAGGAGAAAAGTGAGGAAGATGAAAAAGAAAGCCAAGATAAGGGCAAGGTGAAAGTGGGAAAGAAGAAGTTCGAGGAGGAAGAGGATTGACCATATATCCTTCCACCACACCACAAGCCTAAGATCCCATATGCATAAACGATGAAGTAACATAACGTGTATGGAAAATTCTCCAATTTTTTGGAGAAATTGAAGCTCCAAATCAACTTGTCATTGGTGGAAGCACTATAATGTATACCTAAGTATGTTAAGTTTCTCAAGGATATATTAACTCACAAATGCACTTGGGAAAACAACCAAATAGTAAATTTGATAGAGAACTATATTCTAATCATCTCAAGCCATATGCCTTCCTAATTAGAAGATCTAGGAAGTTTTACTATATCTTGTATTTTTGGTAATTTGGAATTTCCAAATTGTTTATACGATCTAAGTGCCAGTATTAACTTGATGACTTTATCCATTTTCATGAAACTGGGGTCAGGAGAAGTCAAGCTAACCTCAAGGCTCATCTAACTCACTAATTAATCAATGTTTTGGTAAAAGTGGACAAATTTATAATTCTTATTCACTTTGTTATGTTAGATGTTGAGAACTGAAGCTATTACTTCGTCTTCTATAGTGAAACAACCTATGTTAAAGCTAAAACCTTACCTTCCCACCTTAGATAGACCTTTGTAAGTAATTACAGTCTAGCAATTATTATCTCAAACCAACTTAATTTGGAGCAAGAAGAGAGAGTGGTTAGCATAATGAAGAAAAGGATGAGGGTTATGGGTTAGGAGATTTCTGAGATAAGAGATATTGGTCCAAACTTGGTTATGCATAGAGTTAACATTGAAGAAAGAAGCAAGAAAGTTAGGGAGAGGAAAAGAAGATTGAATCCAAATATGCAAGAAGTTCTTGAGCTTTTAGATGCAGGGGTGACGGTGTGCCTAAGAATAGAGGGGTGACGGTGATAAAAAAAAATGAACAGGGAGAGAAATTTCCAACTAGAATCATTACCAGTTTGAGAGTGTTTATAGATAATAGGAAGTTAAATTTGGCCACTAAGAAGGATCATTTTTCTTGACCTTTTGTGGATCAAATGATGGAGTGAGATGGGTACTCAAGTTATAATCAAGTTTTCATTTGTTTAGAAGATCAAAAGAAGGAGATGTCTTAGGTCATAAATTTTCACATTAGGGGATAAAAGTAAATCGAGCAAAAATTGAAGTTATTGACAAGATTTCACTTCTTACAAATGTCAAAGGAATCTGAGTATTCCTAAACCATGCTAGGTTCTACATATGGTTCATAAAGGATTTTTCTCTCATCACTAAACCTTTAACTAATTTCCTGATTAAAGATGTGCTTTTTAGCTTTGATACTAATTATCTCCCTGCTTTTGACAGGTTAAAGAAGCCACTCACTTTAACACCTATATTAACTCCACTAGACTGGTCACTACATTCTGAGATCATGTATGATGTTAGTGACAATGTTGTTGAATTTGTACTTTGCCAAAGGAAGGAAAAGTATCTACATGCCATTTATTATGCAAGCAAAACCTTAGCGAGGGTTTAACTCAATTACACCATAATCGAGAAGGAATCACTTGCAATGGTATTTGCGTATGATAAATTTTGTTCTTATGTCTTAGGCTCAAAAGTTTTTATTTTTGCAAATCATGGAACCTTTGATACCTTTTTTCCAGGAAGAAGGCCAAGCCATGACTAAACCAATCGATGCTTTTACTCTAAGAGTTTGACATTGAGTTTAAAGATAAAACAAGGAGCAAAAAACCTGGTGGCAGATTACTTGTTACGTCATGAGAGAGGAGAATAACATGAAAAGAAGGATATTAACGAGAATTTTTTCGAATGAGACCTTAATGATGGTGATTGATCCTTTTCGCCCATGATTTACGGACATTGTTAGCTATCTAGCAGGTGGTATCCCCCCCTTTGATTTCTCTTATCAATAAAGGAATTGATTCTTATTTCAATGTACTCGGTATATATAGCATGAGTCTATGTTATATAAGATTTTTTTTATGAGTTAATTTGCAGGTGTGTTGCAAAAGATGAGAAACCAAAGTTATTAAGTCAATGTCATAGTTCATCTTATATAGGACATTAAGGAGAAAACAAGATAGCTGCTCGAGTACTCGAATGTGGATTTGTTGGATTAGCTCATTTAAGGAGGCTAGAAAGTTTGTCTTGCATTATGATAGGTCAAAAAGAGTGAGGAACATCTCCACAAGGGATGAGATGCCCCTTTCCCACATAATGGAGGTTGAAGTATTCGATGTTTAGGGTTAGACTTCATGAGACCTTTCCCATCCTCATTAAGTAACTATTATATCTTGGTACTTTTTTATTATGGCTTTAGGTGTGTTGAAGCCATATCTACTTTAAAAAATGATGGTAAGGTCATCCAATAGTTCATGAAGAATAAATTTAATCAATTTAGAGTACTTAAAGCAATTATAAGCAACGAAGGAGCTCATTTCTTTAACCGGTCATTCGACGCACTTTTGAAGAGGTATGGAGTTCACCATAGGTTAGCCCTATCTTACCATCCTCAAATAAGCTATTAGGTTAAAGTTATAAATCGAGAGCTGAAAAAATATTAGAGAAAAGTGGTAAACAACTTATGAAAAATTGGGCACTAAAGCTAGATGAGGCAATGTGGGCAAATCGGACCCTTTTCAAGACCCCTATAGGGATGACTCCTAACCGACTTGTTTATCGTAAATTTTGTCATTTACTTTTGGAGTTGAAACATAGGGTGTATTGGGCCATCAAGAAGCTAAATTTTGATTGGAAGTTGGCTAGTGAGAAAAGATTGTCATAACATGATAAGTTAGAGGAATTAAGATTTGATGTATATGGGAATTTGAAGATGTGTAATAAAGCAATAACATGATGCACATATCGAGAAGATGTAATCTAGATGGAGTGATCCATTTAAAGTTTTTTAAGTTTTCAAGCATGGAGCCTTGAAATTAGAGAATGAATAGAAAGAATCATTTAAGGTTAATGGTTAGAGATGCAATCAATATTTTAGAGGCATAATTACTAGTGAAAGGGAAGTCATGTCTTTCTTTTCACTTACTCATCCGTAACCCCTTTTTTTGTGTGAAAAGATATAAAAATGAAACGATCATGAATGTAGTTTAGGCCAGGTCGTAGCTATTGATCAAGAATCGTCATTAAAGTTTCTAGAGGAAAAATCATTGTAACTACATCTTCGCACCACATTTGTAGAGAAGACCAGTGGCGTGCATGGCATTTTAAGCCATGAACGTGACGTGTAGGGAGTATAAAGATTGTGTATTAAAAAATTATTAAAAAGAATAAAATTTAAATTTTAAAATTATTTAATTTAAAATTTAAAATGAAAAAAAAAATAAAGATTTAAAAACTACAACCGTATGTGTGGCCACTTAAGACTTTGTACGTGGCCTTAAGTAGCCACCTGTATAGCAGCTTAAGGCGACGCATGTGGCTGTTAGTCAACCATATCAATCTTAGCTAACTTATGTCAATTTAGAGGGGGGGGTTAATCTACCCACTCTTTTACTTTTATGAAATCTTTAGCTCTCCTACCTCTCCCTAAAGCCTAACTCTCCTCCTTCTCTCCAAATTTCACAAACCCACTTAGAAATAACTAAAGTCTTTTCTTTTATATCGTTATTTATCCATTTACCTCCATCATCTACCTAGTTTCCTACATTTGTTTCCAAGGTTTTGGTTCTGTATGAACTCTTTTCATGATTTTTTTATTTTTACCATATTTTGTTTTCATTTTTTCTTCCTAGAGATGAGGAGGTGGTGGATGCTTTCAAAGTACTGACTTAAAGAAATTGTTTTTGGCAGAAAGCTCACTGATACAATGCTTCATTTATTATTTATCATCAAGATAAAAGTAAGCATTTACACGTTACTAATTCTAGAGAGTTGATGTCCCCTACATTCTTCCTATTTGTTTTGATAGACCATTCAGGAATAACCAAAAAATTAGAATCCTTGGCTAAAAATATTAGTTGGGAAAATTTTATTCATTGTGACTTGGTTGCATATCCAAAATTAGTTCTGGCATGTTTCTCAACCCTAGAATATGATGAAGCTAGGTTAGAATTGTTTTGGTTTCGGTTACTCGATCAACCATACAAATTGAATTATACTATGATGCATCAAATTTTTAACTTTCCAATCATTAAACTATTTGAAAAACATGATGATTTTGACATACATGCATATTGGCATACTTTTAAGGGTCAATTTGATATAGTTTTAATGGTTAATTTGTGGAATTATAACCCCTAATTCAATGTTTAAGTGTTAAATTAATGTCTTTTTATGCTTAATTTGTAGAATGGATCTTACTAATGAAAATTGTACCAAAAAAATGAAGGAACTCCTTTGGTTCTAACCATAAATAGCCCCTTGATAGGGCGCCGTTAGATGAAGAATAGGGTGTCATTTTCTGTAGAACTCGAGCACTAACGGCACCCTGAGCAGGCAAGGTGCCCTTACATGCCAGAGTCAATAATTTCAGCTCTAAATCTTAATGATTTCAACCCTGGCATGTTTCTAATCAATTCTATTGTCTGCTAGCACATGTGGGAGGTCCAGGGTATCTGTATACAACTAAGAAAATGCGAATGCAATTTTGAGGGATTTCAGATCAAACTTAGATAGAGAAACTATTGCTTCTCTCTTTTTTTCCTTTGGATAGTTCAACCTTGAAACACTTGTAAATCAAGTCTTAGAGTGTATTTTGGACTGTTGTTTGTTGGACAACATTTTGAAACATGTATCTAAGTTTCTAAGTCATCATAGGGGGTTTTCTAACCCAAATCATTATTAATCAAAGTTCATGTTCTTATGTGCATATTCTTGAATGTTCTTTGATTTTCGTACGAGATCTTATGGATTGAGAAGCTGTTTTGATGTCCAGATCCAGTTAAGAAGTTCAAGACTTGTCTAGAAGCTTTCTAAACATGTTTTGTACTTTTAAACTACTTTGTTCAAATCATAGTTGTAGATCTATCTACATATGTGGCTTAAGATGCATATCTTATATGTTTTGATTCAAGTGTGTGGCTAATCGTTTCTATTGCTATGGATTGATCTTTTGATGAATTGAAAGAGTTTCAATGCATGTTGAAATCTCTGTATTTTGCTTATTGAAGGTCTAAAAGAACCAATTTTAAGCTAGCCACTTAAGATTAGTGTTGAAGATAGTTTAAGCATGAGAAATCATCTTAAATTGTTCGAAAAATCAATAAGCAACGCAAATTAAACCTAGCATGACCAAACTTGGATTTTTTATGAAAGTTGGAGTTCTAGGATTAATATTCCATAACTCAGCTTCTTCAAATTAAAGCCCATTTACTTGATTTTAAACCATAACCAAACTTTAGATAAGATTAAATGGAGAAAAAGCAAAGTCTTAAACTTAGTTTTGTTTCGATTTTTGTGAAAGAACTTTAATCATACCTAAATTGTGTTTGAAGCTCAATTAAATCATCAATCATCTAATCCTCAGCTAATTTACAAATTTGGTAATTTTCAGAATTTTTCAGAAGTAATTAAAAATCATTTTTAAAGTGTTAAAGCGAAGTTAATCTAGTTTTAGCAATTTTCATATTTTTAATCAAATTGTTTGAATTTTTCCTAAATAATTGTAATCTAATTGACCTAGTAATTTTCAATCTTTTCCCTATGGGATCAACATCCAAAATTTTAAAATTTCTCAATTATATTACTTTTGTGATAGGTGTACTTGCCTTGATTCCATTGGTTTTCAAAGTAATCTCGGTTTCAAGATCATTCAAAAATTTTAAGTCACCTAACCAACGTAATAAGTTTTTCGCATCTTTGCCAAAGATTAGTTAGCCTTAATATTAGGAAAATTAGTGTCAATTACTTTAGGACTTGTAAAATTTTTCTTTTGTAATTTTTATAATTTTTTTTACATTTGTTTATTTATTTTGCTTTATGTGCTTTTATTGCCTTTTTTAGTTTATTTGCTTGATTTGCTTATTTTCTTTTATTTAGTATTTTATTCGAATTTGTATGCATACTCGAGGACACAATCCTAAGGCAGTAGACTTCGATGTAGAACTTGAGTGCAGGTTGAGAAAGAAAAAGAAAGAGGCTTATGCAACCACGTCTGATCCGTTAGAAATAGGAACATCGAGTGACACTGAATTCGAACCTGTAGAAGTGAACCTTAAGGAACATGTAGTTGTAAGACCTCAAATAGAAAATAGGGAACCAACCATGATGGAATTATCTTTAGGGATCCGACATAGACCTGTGGCTAGCATTATGCAACCAAGAGTCAATGCAAATAATTTTGAAATCCTACATAGTATCATTTCAATGGTTAGGTTCTCGTAATTTAGAGGTTCTGCTTTAGAAGATCCCAATGAACACCTTCAAAATTTTCTTGATATTTGTGATATTTTTAAGAGTAATGCGGTCTCTGATAATGTAATTAGGCTTATACTTTTCCCTTTGTCTATAAGAGCCTGTCAACACTTCAACCTAGTTCCATTACTATATGGAATGCATTGATGAAATTATTCCTTGCTAAATTTTTCACACTTGCTAAGATAGCAAAAATGAAAATTGAGATTAGTTCGTTCATGCAATATGAGAATGAGAGTCTATACGAGGCATGGGAATGTTTATAGAGATGCTTGCAAAGTGTCCGAGTCATGGATTAATACGTGGAAGTAAGTCGATATCTTTTACCCTGGATTGACACCTTCAACTCGTAGCACCATTGATCTTGTAGCTGGAGGCAATCTAATGCATAAGATTGTGACTGAAGCCTACAATCTGATTGAAGATATTGTTATAAATAGTTTTCAGTATAATTTTGAGCACCCTCCAAAGAAACCATATGGCATCCATGCAATCAATGATACAGTAGCTCTTGCAGCTCAACTGGAAGTGCTAAATAAGAAGCTTGATAATTTGATAACTGGTGCTAATAGTAGTTCTTATAAGTTGGATTAGTGGTAGTACCTCGCATTCAACATTAGAGTGTCAAGAAGGAAGTCCTTTTGCTCGAGAACTAGACCAAGCCTAATTTGTTAATAATTTTAATAGGCATAAAGGAAACCCTTTTCAAACACCTATAATCATGGTTGGAGGAACCATCTTAATTTTTCATGAAGTAATAATCAAAACTAGCCACAAGTACCTCAGTAAACTCAAGTTAATCCTCAAAGAATGAACAAACCTCCACCTGGCTTTAAAGCCAAATAACCTAAAAAAGAAGCACCTAATTTTAAAGAGATAGTTCTTAAGTATTCCTAATCCAATGAGTCTAGAATGCAAAATCATGAAGCATCAATCAAATATTTGAAGACTCAAGTTGGACAAAAAGGTAAGCAGGTGATGGTAGAAATTGAAGAAACTAGAGAAGAAGAAGGACATGATAGAAGAGAGAGAGAGTTAAGGTAGAAGGGAAGAAGAAAGAGAAGGATGATGAGGGTGCAAGTTCAGATAAGCCACCTACGTTATTTGCTAATCCAAATGTTCAACCCAAAAGGCTAGGATACCATACCCTCAAAGGTTAAAGAATAAACACTTGAATAAGCAATTTTGGAAATTTTTTGAGATGTTTAAGAAATTTCCCAATGCCTTCTTATGCAAATTTTTTTAAGGAAATCATATCTAAGAAGAGAAATTTAGAGGAATATGAGACTGTGAAGCATAATGAAAAATGTTTTGCTATCTTGCTGAAGAAGTTACCACTAAAGCTTAAGGACTCTGTTAGCTTTACCATTCATTGTACAATTGGTAGCTTATAAATTGATAGGGCTTTGATGGATCTTGGAGCAAGCATTAATTTAATGCCCTTATCAATTTTCAAGAAATTAGGATTAGAGGAGCCTAAACGCACTACAGTCTCATTACAATTGGCTAACAAACCAGTGACCAATCCAAGAGGGATATTGAAGATGTTTTGGTTAAAGGTGATAAATTAATATTTCCTATTGATTTTCTTGTCTTGGATATGGAGGAGGACAGTAAAGTGCCTATCTTTTTAGGAAAACCGTTCATGGCTACTGCTAGGGCGTTGATTGATTTATATGGTAGAAAGCTCATTCTCAGGCTTCAAGATGAAAACATTGAGTTCAATGTTTTTCGAGTGATGAAACATCCATCCACCCTGGATTCATGTATCTTCTTTGGAGTTCATTCAACTCCAATTGATCCATTTGAATATCTTTGTTCAGATCCTTTACATCAGGCTTTGATCCATTCACATACTAAAGAAGATGAAGGAGAGGAAGTCAAGGAACCATTAAAGGAATTAAAAGTTGGAAAGGAGTCTTCCAACTGGATACAATCTAAAAGGTTTGAGTCTTTGGATAGACCAATCCAAACTCATCAAAAGCCATCAATTGAAGAGCCTCCAACTTTTGAATTAAAGCCTCTCCCTTCAAACTTGAAGTATGTATTTTTTAGACCTTTGTCTCGATTGCTTGTTATCATTCATCATCATTAAGTGATATGATGGATGAGAGATTGTTGAGAGTTCTTAGAGAGCATCAAAATGCTATAGGATGGACCTTAGCGAATATTAAAGGATTACGTCCTTCTGTTTATACTCATCGAATATTCATAGAAGAAGGAAGTAAACCTTTGGTCCAACATCAGCGTAAATTGAATCTCAATATGAAGGAAGTGGTGAAGAATGAAGTGGTTAAGCTCCTTGATGCTGGTATCATTTATCCCATTTCTGACTCTACATGGGTTAGTCTGGTTCAAGTAGTACCAAAGAAAGGAGGGACTATTGCCATGAAGAATGAACAAGAAGAATTAATTGCCATAAGGAAGGTAACTGGTTGGCGTATGTGTATTGATTATCATAAATTAAATGACGCCACAAGATAGGATCACTTTCCTCTACCCTTCATTGATCAAGTCATGGAAAGGTTAGCTGGGTATAGTTTTCATTGTGCTTTAGATGGATACAGTTGTTACTTGCAAATTCTTGTTGCCTTTTAGGACTAGGAAAATACAACATTTACATGTCCTTATGGCACCTTTTCATATCCACACATTCCTTTTAGCTTGCGTAATGCCCCTATTATGTTTCAACTCTGTATGATAGAAATTTTTTAGTTATGATTAAGTTTTTCACTGAAGTGTTCATGGATTATTTTTCGATATTTGGTACATCCCTTGATGCAAGTTCAGAGAATTTAGAAAAAGTTCTTAGGAGATGTGAAAAAACCAACTTGCTTTTGAATTGGGAAAAAGTCCATTTCGTGGTGTAAGAGTGCATAGTCTTAGGTTATAAGATTTTAAGTAAGGGTATTGAAGTTAATCTACCAAAAGTATAAGTTATTGCTTAACTACCACCACCAAATTCAGTTAGAGCAATTAGGAGTTTTCTTGGACATGCTGGATTTTGTAGAAGCTTTATCAAGGATTTTTCCAAGATAACGAAGCCCCTTACTAATCTTTTGCCCAAGGACACAATCTTTAACTTTGATGGTAATTGTATGCGTTCTTTCTAATTGTTAAAGGAAAAGCTTACGAGTGCACTTATTTAAGTATCACTTGATTGGTCTCTTACTTTTGAGTTGATATGTGATACAAGTGACTTTACAGTTGGTGTAGAACTTGGACAAAGACATGGAAAGCTTTTCCATCAAATATATTATGTAAGTCGCATTTTGAATGATGCTCAAAAGAATTACTCCACCACTGAGACGGAGATGTTAGCTGTGGTGTTTACAATGGACAAGTTTCGGTCCTATTTGGTTCTTGTAAATGTGATAGTCTAGACGGAGCATTTGGAATTAAAGTACCTTATGAACAAACTTGATGCTAAGCCATGATTGATTCGATGGGTTCTCTTATTATAGGAGTTTGTCATCAAAATCCAAGATAAGAAAGGTAAAGAAAACTTTGTGATAAATCACTTATCTCGTCTTAATGGGAGAGTAATGGATAAAGGAGAAAACCAAGGCATAAAGGAGGTGTTTCCTGAGGAACATGTCCTAGCCCCACTTACTTTACCATGTAATGTGGACATAGTAAATTTCTTCGTTGGTAATGTGATCTCTCATTAATTTTCTTACCAACAGAAGAAGAAATTTTTTTCTAAAGTCAAGCGGTATCTTTGGTAGGACCTTTTCTGTAGAAGATCTATGCAGATGAAATGATTCGAAGATGTATTCTTACTAAAGAAGTGCCTTCAATTTTGAGTCAGTGTCATTCAAAGGAGATTGGAGGACACTTTGGCCTTACTAGGACTACACACAAGGTTCTCGAGTTTGGTTTCTATTGGCCTACTCTATTTAAGGACGCAATTCATTATATGAAGTCTTATGATAATTGTCAAAGGGTTGGCAATATTTCTAGGAGACATGAGATGCCACTAACTAACATTTTTGTTTGTAAAAATTTTGATGTTTGGGGTCTTAATTTCATTGGTCCATTCCCTCCATCATACTCTAACTAATATATCTTAGTGGCTATTGATTATGTGAGTAAGTAGGTTGAAATCGTTGCACTTCTAACCAATGATGCACGAGGAGTAGTTCATTTTCTCAAGAAGAACATATCCACTTGATTTGGCACACCTAGAGCCATTATAATTGATAGTGGAACACATTTTTTTAACAAGCAATTCAAATTTATCCAAATATGGTGTTACACATAAGGTTGCTACACTTTACCATCCTCAGACTAACGGTCAAGTTGGATGATGCTGTGGGTATATTGAACTGCATATAAGACTCCCATTGGTATGTCTCCCATTGTTATGTCTCCTTACAAGTTGGTATATGGTAAGGCTTGTCATTTAATGGTTGAGTTAGAACATCGTGCCTATTGAGCTATTCATTTTTTGAATTTTGGTTCAAGAAAGGTTGGAGAAGAAAGGCTTTTTCAATTGAATGATTTGGATAAGTTTCGTCTCGAGGCTTATGATAACTCTAAGTTGTATAAGGAAAGAATTAAGTGATGGCATGATAAGTATATCATGCAAAGAGACTTCAACGTTGGTGATAATGTCTTAGTGTATAATTCCATATTGAAGTTATTTCTAGGTAATTTAAGGTTAAGATGGATGGGCCCCTATGATGTGACTAAGATTTATCCATTTAGAACAATTGAAGTTACCAATGGTCACTCATCTTTCAAGGTGAATGGGCAAAGAGTGAAGTTGTATGTGCCTAATTTAGTTGAGGAATCTTTTTAGATTCTTTCCCTGTTTAATCCTCATTGAACTAGGAATTATCCTTGTTAGGTAGTTATTGAGTGTGATTTTATTTTATTTTGTGTGTTAGGTTTTTAATTTCAAGTTTGATTGCTTTTTTTGGTGTGAATTCATTTCAATAAAAGTGTTGGAGGTTTGAGCTATAATTTATCCTATCATTTGTATTATTGTTTTATTTGTTTTAGTTTCTCCAAATACACCACCGGATCTTCAAATATATATCAAACAGGGGTATTTCTTTCCCTACTCTCCTACATTATGCTTTTCAGTTTCTATTTTAAACATTGAGGACAATGTTTTGTTTACGTGTAGGGGAGGGAATTATCTCTTTATTCACTTGAGTTTTGTTTGTTTGATAATGATTTGACTTATCATCAATTTAATCATAGTCTAAAATTTTTGATAATTTTTTTTATTTTGATCCTTTTAATTTTTTAAGCTTTCATTTGAAATCAAGTATTTTGGCAATTTGAAATGTTATCTGATTAATTTTGACTATTAATGACTAAATGCCTTTAATTGATTTCATAATTTGAAAAGTAGATATATAATGATTAGAATGATTTTCCATATATAAAATGAAACTTTCTAAGTAATTTTGTAACATCTTTTAAGACATTAAACTCATTAAAAGAAAAATAATCATAATTAACCCATAATTAACCCAAAAAAGATTAAAATAAAATTTAATAATAATTACTTAATTATTTAAATAAGTAAGTAGAACCACTCTTATTATTTCTAATCTTGTGTTTGTGTATATAAAAAAAGAGAGAGAATAGTCTGTTGGGTTACTGTGACACAGTTAAATAACCGAGGGTTGGTCGCGACAAAATTTTCACCTTCACTGAAAAAGACTGAAGTGACCTCTCAACTAATCTACTTATAAATTTAATTAATTAGGTTATTAGTTCATTTTCTTAAGTTTCGATTTTAAAGGATGTGGAAATGTTAAAAAGGCAATACATTAAACTTAGTCATTTGCATTTTATATGTGGAATTGATTTTTAAACTTAGGTTGAACTTAAAAAAGAATGAAATGATTTAAATGCATTTCCTGTTTGATATGATTTATTAATCTTATAACATTTCCATGTGTCAATATTTTTGAAGGATTAAGAAAGCATTTTTAATAATTACGGTGTTATTTTTTAATTGATTTTTCCTACTTTTGTATCCTATTAAGAAATTGGTGATGAATTAATTTGTTTGAGGAAAAGAAAATGCTTGAGTATAGGGGAGTTGTTAGGGGTTAAATGTATAGTATTTTTTTATGTTGTTTAATGTTAATTTAATCATCATTCAGTGCTTAATTGTTCAATTTATGTGTTGTTATGTTTAAATTCCAGGAGGGAGCTTAAAAATGGAGATTGAAGCAAAAACTAGAAGAAAGTACCTCATTTCTATCCCTCAATGGCACCCTGCAGGACCACCATTGAAGGATAAACAGGGGGCGTTAATAGAGGTAGAATTCGAACATCAACGGTACCCTCTAGCCCGCCGTTATGTAGAGATTTAGTCCGCCATTGAATGACCAGTCAAAAATATCAATCTCAAATCTCCAACATTGCTGTTGTGGCATGTCCCAAATTAATGTACTTGTCTTTTAGAACATCTTAGAGGCTTCTATAGCTATAAAAATAAACAAATTAACAAAAAACACACAGAGAGGAAGGAGAGAACAAATCTGCCAGAAGATAAAGAGAATTCTTCTTCTCTCACCATGGTTCTTTATAGTCTTTTAGCTTCAATCATTTTGTTCTTCGAATTTTTCTATTGTTTATAAGTTTCTGAACATCTAAGCTTGGTGTATAACCCTATATCTAAGTTGATAACTCATATTCAGGGGGTTTCTAACTCAAATTACTCATTATTATGCTCTTATTTTCAGATTAATCAAAGCACTTGTTCTTATGTTTACAACCTTATATAATCTTTGATTTTTTTAGTAAATTTGATTCGATTCAAGGGCTTTGTTACAATCCAAATCAATTTGGGAGTTACAAGGCACATCCAGAATTCTTACAAACTTGTTTTATACACTATAAACTTATTATTTCAAACTATTTGTATAGATTTATCAAGATATGTTGCATAAGTTGTATATTTTGTATGTCTTGATTAATATGTGTGGCTAAATCATTTTTATTACTAATTTTGCATGATTTAAGAGATCTTAAAGGCATGTCAAAGATTCCGTATTTTGTTTATTGAAGGATTCATTGAACTAATTTTGGGCTGACCACTTAAGATTATTTTTTAAGACAAGTTAAGCATAAAAAATCATCTTATATTGTTAGAAAAATAAATAAGCAAAACAAATTAATCCTTGCATGACCAAACCTAGATTTTTTGTGAAAGTTAGAGATCTGAGATTAATTTTCCAGAACTCACCTTCTTGAAATTAAAGCCCATTTAATTGATTTTAAAGCATAATCAAACTTTAGACAAGATTAAATGGAGAAAAAACAATGTCTTAACCATAGCTGTGTTTTGATTTTTGTGAAGGAACTTTAATCAGACCTGAAATATGTTTAAAGCTAAATTAATTCATCAATCATCTAATCCTTAGCTAATTTACACATTTGGTAATTTTCAGAAATTTTCAGAAGTAATTAAAAATCAATTTTAAAATGTTAAAGACAAGTTAGTCTAGTTTTATCAATTTTTAGATTTTTAATCAAATTGTTTAGATTTTTCCTAAATAATTGTAATCTGATCGACCTAGTAATTAAGTCAATCTTTTTCCCATGGGATTGACATCTGGAGTTTTAAATTTGCTCCATTATATTACTTTTGCGATAGGTGCACTTGCCTTAATTCCGTTGGTTTTCAAAATAAACTCGTTTCATGATCATTAAAAAATTTTAAGTCACCAAACCAACGCAATAGACTTCTACCCAAAAATATTTAGGAACAAAGTATTCATTTAACATAGTTCTAGCCATTTCTTACAAGTCTTATTTTTCCTTTCAACAACTTCATTTTGTTGAGGAGTTCTAACAGATAAAAAGTTTTGAAAATACCATTTTCTTCATAATATTCATTAAATAATTCATTTTCAAATTCTCTATGATCGTCACTTCTAATTGAATTAATCATATAGCCTTTTCCAATTGAACTCTTTTTATAAATTTAATGATAGATTTAAAACATTCATCCTTACTAGTAAGAAACATTACCTATATGAATCCATTATAATCATCAACAATCATATATGTATATAATTTTCCACCTAAACTTGCAATTCTAGACGGTCCAAACAAGTCCATATGAATGAGTTCTAAAGGTCTAGAAGTTGTTCACACATTTTTTTTCTTAGACGAAACCTTCGTTTACTTGCCTATTTGACATGCATCACAAATCTCGTCATTTTCATACTTCATTTTTAGTAGATAATTTATTAGCTCCTTGTTGCATAGATTTGATATTTGTTCAATGCTAGCATGACCTAATCTTCAATGCCACATCTAAGCATCCTTATTAATGGAAATCAAATAACCAACATTTAGGGTAGAGAGATCATTCAAATCAATGGTATAGATGTTTCCTACTCTCTTACCAACAAACACAATGTAATTATCAATTACTTTTTAAAACTATGCAAGATTTACCTTCAAAAGTTACTTTGAAACCTTTATCACATTATTAACTCACACTTAACAAGTTATGCTTTAAATCTCCTAATAAAAGCACATTGTTAATGCTGACTAGCTCATCTTGGTCATATTGCTTGAACATATGCACGTTTTTATGTTTAATTTCTATCATACTAAGTTTGTTTAGGCTTTCAAGATTGTT
>JAOXYD010240127.1:0-17180 GCA_028565735.1 Pinacopodium congolense | reverse complement strand
CTTAGTAGTTTAAAAGAAATAAACCACCATTCCCTGAGGAGACAACCTTACTCCACTGTGCTACGTTAATAGTCTGATTAGGTTAATTATTTTTAGTTGATTTGACACTCACCAGCCCTCCATTTTAAGTCATTGTCATTTACATGGGACTAGAGACCACTTTGGACCTAGTAAGACTACAAATAAGGTGTTAGAGTGTAGTTTCTACTACCTACCTTCTTTAAGGATCCATTTTGAATTATCAAGTCTTGTGACAATTTTCAAAGGATCAAAAATATCTCCAGGAGACTTGAGACACCATTCAATAACTTCTTGGTCTGTAAAATTTTTTATGTTTAGGGTATTGACTTCATGGGAACTTTCCCTATGTCATATTCCAATCAATACATTCTAGTAGTTATTGATTATAGGACCAAATGGGTTGAAGCAATGGCTTATATAACAAATGATATGAAAGATGTAATTATTTTTTTGAAGAACATTTTTACACGAATTGTGATACTGAGAGCAATCATAAGTGAAGGGGATAATATTTATATAATAAACAATTTGATTCTATTTTTATTAAATAAGGTGTTTCCCATGATGCTACTACACCTAATCATCCTCATAATAGTGGTCAGGTTGAGATTTCCAATCAAGAGATTAAGGGAATTTTGGAAAAGACTTTTAGCTCTTCGAAAAAGGATTGGTCGATAAATTTAGATGATGTTTTGTAAGCTTATGGATCTACTTTTAAGATGGTTATAGGAAAGTCTCATTACAAGTTGGTTTATGGAAACTCTTGTCACTTACCTATAAAGTTAGATCATTGTGCATGTTAGGCCATTAATTTTCTGAATTTTGACTCAAGGAAAATGGGAGAAGAAAGGCTATTGTAGTTGAATGAGTTAGATGACTTTCTTCTTGATACTTACGAAAACTCTAAGCTGTATAAAGAGCAAGTCAAAAGATGGCATTATAAGCATATCATTCATAGAGATATCAAGGTTGGTGACAAGGTCTTGTTTTATAATTCTGGATTGAAGTTTTTCCTTGGAAAACTAAGATGAAGATGGACAGGCCCATATGAAATAATTAAAGTTTATCTATTTAAGTAACCATTGGTCACTTAAATTTTAAAGTGAATGGACAAAGGGTAAAATTGTATGTTCTTAGTTCAGTTGATGAGTCTGTAAAGATTCTATCACTTTTTGATCCCCACTAAACTAGGACTTCTCCACTTTACTTAGTTAGTTATATGTGTTTTGCATTTATTTTGTATGGTAGTACTTTAATTGGGTGATTTGAAGCCTTTTGAAGTGTTTTTTCTAGGTTTGGTGTCCATTCCTTATTATTTCCTTTGTTTTTCTTATGATTTCTTGGACTTTTTAGTGTTTAAAACTTTAATTCTATAGCAATTTAATGAACAATCCACTTAATTTTATTAACTCTTAAATTAAGTGGAATTTAATGAAGTTTTTAAGGTTAAAATCATGTGTTTAATGTTTAAACAGATCATCAAGGTTGACTCACCATTGATGGACTATTGAACCACTGTTGATCTTCACAGTTTAGAAGCATCAACGATGGTTCAAGCATCGATCAATAGCATCATTATAGGACTTTATAAACGTCGTTCATGCTCACAAATGACCAAAAAATGGCATAGTTTTGTTTAAAATCACTACAAAACCCCTATTTTCTATACTATTCATCATTTTCAACCTCTAAATAACACCCAAACTACTGTCCACTCCCTTAAAACCACACTTTTTAGTTGTTTTCACTAATTTTGTGCTCAAATATCTTCTTTTCTTCACCAAATCACTCTCCATTCATTTTTCCATTATCAAAAAAACATTTTTCACCTAAAAATCAACCCTTTTAAAATAAAATTGTAGCCCCCTCCTCTTCCAATCCATTTTTCCTGTCCTTTTATTGGGTTTTTTGCCTTAATTTTGGTACTAATTCACTATATTCATTAATAGCTATCCATTAGTATCAACTTAAAATCAAATTGTTAACGTCAAAGATAAAGGAACTTTTCGAAGGTGACCGGAGTCTACTACTCATTTCGAGACCACTTTTGAGCATCTTTCAACCACTTTTTAGAATAGTTTTTAGTCAGATAAGCTAGCCATCTCACTTGAGGCCTGCTTTCAATGAAAATAAGTTTACCACCTAATAGAATGCTGATTGATTCCATACTCACTGGATTAATGAGTTTATTGTGAAGCATACAATCCATCTAGACTTGGAAGTCGAGTTTGTGTCTCCAGTTCTTTCAAAGATGAGTTCGATATCAGGTCCACTATTAAAGGTACTCCTATTTATATTACTTGTGCTTTCATTTCGAATTTATTAGGAGTACCAAAAAAGTGAGATGTGTATGTGAACGCATAGGATACTCTGTTACAATAGATTGGAATTTTTTCTAGGATCTTTTAGATTAGATTTTAGTAATTTATTTCTTAAATCATAAAGCTGAGTGTCCTCTAGATAATTGTAATCCGATTGACCTAGTACTTACATCCTATAAACTTCCTCGTGGGATCGATACTCGGAGTCTTAAATATACTCCACTTTATTACTTGATTCGACCGGTACGCTTGCCGAATGTTGGTCTCGAATTAAATTGTTAAATTGTGCAAGAAAGATAGATTAATTTGAGCTAATTTTGTATGTGGCCAACCGCAATCAACTCTCAAACTAGTCAGCATTTTCTTGGCTTATAAATCGAGAAGTGTCGAAAGTAGGTCTCTTTCAGGAACTTTAGGCACCGTGAAATTGATTAAGGGCTATCTTAAACCTGAATTAATGCAGAAAACCACAATTGAAGACTAAAATGATCATAATGTCGATAGTTGAAAATTTCCAAATTTTCAAGGGAAAGATTAAGGAATAAAATTGGTATCGATAGATAGATAATGATCTCAAGATTCCAATCGTACCAAAATTATAGTAAGACTATGCCTAAATTAATGGGAAAATGCAAAAAAAAAAAAGAGATATAGAATGAATAGTACATCCGAAACTTCAACCGTAATTTTGAAGGATTTCTGATGATTGTTGTGTGAAATGAACTTAGAATTAGATAAAGTAGAGGATTTCACACAAAACGAGCCAAAGAATGCAATGTTTGGTAGAGAATTGAACAAAAACATAAGGATTCTAGGGTTTAGAACTCGAAAAGCATAGGAGAAGAGAGGATGAAGATGGAAGGAGCTATGTCGTTTTTGTCCTCAATAGGAACTACAATAGTGGTTCATCGAGAATACAACAGTATCGTTATAGTACCGTTGTTATGCTCTTCTAGGCAAAGACTAAAACGGTGGTTGTAACAATGGTTATACGGCTATTTTATACTCTTTGCAAACTTCTAAAAATCAGAATTTTAAGCTTAAATCATCTTTAAATGATCCTTAACTTATTCTTTTAAAAAATGTATACTATTTTAAACTCATATTACTCCAAATGAAGCCTTATAAACACATAATTTTACAGAAAAACTGATTAAAGGGATTGAAGACTTAAAGAAAACTAAAGCTAAAACTCAAAAGAATAAAATGAAAATAACTTAAAGCCTAAAATAAAAACACACTATAAACATCTTAAACAAGATAGCTAAAAGGAACTTACGGAGCAATAGAAATTAATCATAATAAAAACAAATTAAAAACTAAAAATAAAGAAGAAAAACCAAAGGAAACTTAAAGAATAAAAGAACAAACCTTAAATAACTTTAATTTTTTTTAAAGGCATAAGGAAACAACAAACTAATATAGGAATAAATCAACATCTTAAAAGTAAAAAAAAACTACCTAATGAGTAATAAAGAAAAAGAATTTCAGTTGATTCCACAACCCTATTAGGTAAATACAACTTAGCCCAGTGTCTATTGACTTTAAAAGATAATTTTCCAATTGAAACTTTAATGGCACCATAAGGATAGACATTAATCACATCATAAGGACCAATCCATCTAAATCATAATTTTCGAGGAAAGAGTTTCATATGAGACTTATAAATTAAATCCTTATCGCCAACCATGAAGTTATGAGGAACAATATTTCTATCATGCCATTTCTTGGTCATTTCTTTATAAAGCTTGGCATTTTCATAGGCATAAGGCGAAACTTATGGAATTAATTTAATTTCAGTAACCTTTATTTACCAAGTTGGGTTGAATTGAAATTTAAAAAATTAATTGAACAAAATGCCTTATGCTCTACTTTCACAACTAAATCACACGATGTACCATAAACCAAACAATACAAAGACATATGAATAGGCGTCTTAAAACTAGTACAATACGCTCATAATGAATCATTCAATTTTAATTACCAAACTTTCCTTGATGCATTCATGATCTTTTTCGAAATTCTTTCAATTTCTCAATTTGAGACTTCCACTTGACCCCTAGTCTTTCGATGATACGATGTGGAAATCAAATGATCTTTTTCAAAATCAAATTGTCTATTTCAGAAAGGGGAAACTCCATAACTAATTTTGTCTCTTGGTATACCAAATCTTGTAATAATATTTGTCGTGAAGAATTTTACCACCCCTTGACATCATTTATGGATAACGCAACTACCTCAACCTATTTGCTTACATATATGTGACTAAAATATATTGATTGGCATATGATATAGGTAATAGACCCATAAAATAAATGCCATCGAACATTGAAAATCTCACAATCTAAAATTTTATTCAAAGGCATTTAATCTCTCCATGAAAATTTTCCACTTCTTTAGTAGTTATCACAAGATTTTACAAATTCAAATGCATCTTTAAATAATATTGGCTAATAGAATCTACGGCAATGACTTGGTATCACTAGTTATCTTCAAATTAATTTCTAAATTAACTTGTAATTCCAATTAAAATTCATATCAGTATAGCGATAGTGTTCTAGTTATAAGTAATAAGTGAAGCACACTTAAGATTCTATAATGTCAAACCCCTAGAAAACTGATTTGTATGACTATTAAGGCAATTAGATTACCCTTATCTAAGGGAATTCAAAGTTTAAGACTAAATAGTTAGTTAAGCTAAAAGGAACTAAAAAGCTTTCATCTTTCAATTCAACTCTAAATTATCTAAGGATTACCAATTGATTAATTTGCTAAGGACTAGGCCTAAATGGCTTAAGTAAGTTATAAAATGAATTTGAATTTCTAATCTAGGACCTTCACTAAATCAAGACAAATCTATGGTCAATTCATTGTCTTATTGCCTTTTCTCTAACATTCCTAGTTTATGGTATGGTCCATTTATAATTTAATAGGAAGTAAGCATAATGTTCATGAAGTTTCTAATCCTAAATTTAAATTCAAGATTAGTACCCTCATAAAATAACCAATTAATGGTCGTGTATTGATTAAAAACATGTTGTTTATGGATTCTTCCAATGAATTAAGTGACTGATTCTCTACTTATTTATCTAAGCTCATATCCTAAGTGATCAAGTTAAGATATGCTTTAAGATCTCACATAAACAAAGATTCTCATCCACTCAAGACATTCAAGAACCTATACCTAGCTAGAATTAGGTGTAAAACATCATAAATAAAAAAGAAAATCAGATCATAAGAAGATAGCCCAAGTTCGTCCGTATATATGAACAAAGGAGTACAAAACAAGAGATCTAATGTTTAGGAAGCACCAAATGATAAAACAAGCTGATAGACAACCTCCAATCACATGAATTAACTCTATTGAATCCTAAGACAACCTGAAATTACAATCTACAAGAGTTGGAAAAGAAAAAGAACTGAAAACCTAAAAATTAAGGAAAGAAGAAGAGAACCTGACTTTCGATCTTAATTCTCTCTTCAAATTAGACTTAAGTACTTCAAAATTAATCTATGAGGATTCTTATATATGTTTGTTACAAGTAAGAACAAGTTGAGCAAGTTGTAGTAGGTGGAGGAGCAAGTTGCAGCTAAAAATATCTAGATAGGTACTAAAATGACACTTAAAGAGAGTAAAATGACAGGCTATAAAGGTAGCATTGATTCCTCTTCATCAAGAAAAAAATGACAGACTAGTTTAGCATAATGGTAGGCTGCTGAGGTCATCATTTACTCCTATTGATTGACATTTATGATGATTTTTCAATCTTTTCTCTACTTTTTAACTTCCATCTGCATTGTACAACATTTATAAATATAATTAAGCACTTTAATAAGAAATTGGAAGCAATGCGCCTTAAAATTGGATTAAATTCATATGAAAATACATTAAAACCAAGGCCTAATAGAATCTTAATTTTAAAATTTTGTCTCTTATTCAAATTGGCTGGAAGTGTCCAACTACTTCCTTAGAATGACAGTGAATTACTATTGAAAGAACTTCACCATAAGGCATGCATATTTTGATAATTCCGTCACAGCAAATCTTGTATAAGTATGGATCGCAGCAAATAAACTTCCTGCCATCTGAAAGGAACTTCTCTTGATGTTAATATGAAAAATTATAAAGAATAACATTATAAACCAAATAATTGGCATAATCAACATATCATGGCAAGACATCCTTAATTGTTAACAAATGTTCTTCAAGAAAAATTTCCTTAATATCCTAAATTCCTCTTTTTCCATTACTTTCTCATTTAATCATAAAAGCTTATTAGCAAAAAAATTTTCAGAACCCTTTTTATCCTTAATTTCTAAATTAAATTTTTATAGGAATAAAACCCATCATGTCAATCTTAGCTTTGCATCAAGTTTAGTCATTAAATATTTCAATGTCGTATGATCAGTATCACCTTTGATAAAACCAACTGAGAAAGAAACTCATCGAAAGAAAAGATAACAACCAAAATTTCCTTTTTAATCATTATATAATTCTTTTGGGTATCGTTTAATGTCCTACTTGTATAAAAAATAGGATAGAATATCTTATCCTTTGTTTTCCAAAGAATTGCTCCAATAGTAAAATCGCTTGCATTGCATATTAACTCAAAATGTAGGGACTAATATGATGAAACTAAAATTGGTGCACTTATAAATTTAGCGATTAGAAGTTCAAAAGAATCCATTCATTCCTGATCAAACTTAAATATTATATACTTGATCAAGAGATCAGTGAGAGGCTTAGTGAATTTTGAAAATTCTTTAATAAATAGCCTATAGAATCCAGTTTGACTGAAGAAACTTCTAATTTCTCTAACTAAATTTGGAGGTAGAAGTTGAATAATGATTTCTATCTTAGTTTGATCTACTTCTATGGCCTTACTTGATATTTTATAACCCAACACAATACAGTCTTGCACCATAAAATGAATTTTTTTCCAATTCAATACCAAAGTTATCTCTTCACCTTTCTTAAGAACCTTATCCAGATTTTCCAAACATGAATTAAAAGACATGTCAAACACTGAGAAATAATCCATAAATACTTCGATGCAAGATCTAATCATATCTAAAAAATTAGCCATCATGCAATGCTGAAAAGTGGCAAGTGTATTGCACAGCCCAAAAGGCATATGCCTATAAGTGAATGTGACATAAGGACAAGTGAATGTAGTTTTCTCTTGGTCCTTAGGGGCTTACTAGAATTTGAAAATGACCACTATAAACATCTACTGTACAATGAAAATTATGTCCTATCAATGTCTCAATGACCTGATCAATAAAAGGAAATGGGAAATGGTCTTTCCTAATGGTGTCATTTAGCTTTCTATAATCTATGCACATACACCAACCGGTACCTTGTTGCTATTTGCTTGTCTGGATCATTATGGACCACAATGATCATACCTTTGATAGGTACCACTTAAATTGGGCTTACCTAAGGTGAATAAAAAATCAGATAAGTTATCCCAACATTTAGAAATTTAATCACTTCATTTTTCACAAACTCTTTCATATTAGGATTTAATCACCATTGCAGTTAGATAAATGAGTAGCTTTCTTCTTATAGAAAATTTCTTGTGCATAACTTGAACGAGTTAAACATTTTAAACCTGAGATAGTCCAACCAATATCTTTAATATGCTCCCACAACACTCTCAATAACTATCCTCTATAATTTAATTAAAAGATGATGAAATTTTAGGCATTTGTGATTGGGAACTTAAGAAAGCAAACTTTAGACATATAGGAAGGGGCTTTAATTCTAACCCTAGTGGCTATTCTATTGATGGCTTTCGTAAAGGCTTAATGGAACTTTCTTCAAAGGATGCCAACCATAAGATACTTGACTTGCATCTAAAGCTTCTAAAATCTCTGCAATTTTATCTTCCTCAAAATCTATAGAGTAAGAATAAGTTATCTCCTTTTGAAAAGGATTAGACATAAAACCATTGAAGGGTCACTCATGCAATATTGAATTCTTATAAAACTACAACAATCATTATCCATTGGATGCTGAATAGCCTTAAACATATCAAACTGCACTTTTTCATCCTACAAATGCAAAATCAGCTAACCACCATGCACATCAATTATGACCATTATTGTTACTGTTAATGGGCATCCAATAATGATGGGTAAGTAATTCCTCGTGGATAAGTAATTAAACGATCTACCAACTGCAGTGACACGGTTGTAGGCTTTGGTTCTTCCAATCTTAATTTCTTAAAAATAGATAAAGGCATTAAATTTATACTAGCTTCAAGATCCATAGGCACCTTCTCTATTTTCAAATTGCCTATTACATAAGAAGTGTTAAAGCCACTAAGATCCTTTATTGTAGGTGGAAACTCCTTTAAGAGGACTGTAGAACATTCCTCACTCAACTTAACAGTCTCATAATCCTCTAATTTTTCATTCTTTAACAAACTGTCCTTTAAAAATTTTATATAACTTGCCATTCATACTATGACCTTAGCAAATTGGATGTTAATATGTAATTTTTTAAATATCTCTACAAACTTCCCAAATTGCTTATCAAACTTTGCATTCTTTAACTTTTTGCGGGTAAAGAATTTGTAGATGGATTTGGTCATGATTTTCATTGATCACTTCATTACTTTTCTCTTCTTCTTTTTTTTTTTTTTTGCTTCCACCCCTGTTTCATCAATTTTTTTTTCTATTTCTGCATCAGTCTTCTTTTATACGTCCCTACTCTCCATTTTCTATCCCTTTCTTACGGTAATGTCCTTTGTATGCTCCCTAAAATTGGTTTTGGTTGGGCTTGGTAACTTACTAAGAAAGTCCTCTTATAAAAAATGAGCAATTTGGCCAACTTGAGTCTCTAAATTCTTAATGACTACTTTATGATTTTGTAAACGAGACTCATTACATTTCATAAGTTTCAACATAGTCTCTTAAAAACTTGATTTTTAGGTGTGGGTGGATTCGGCCTAAACCCTAGTCATAGAGCACTCTGTGGTTGGGCTAGAGGTTGGTAAGTGTTTTGATTGTCTCTTCAAGAAAAATTTAGGTGGTTTCATTATCCATGATTGTAGGTATTTGCATAAGGATCATAACTTTTCCTATTATAACTCACCTATGGGGTTTAATTAGGCTCTCTGACAAAAATACTACCTACTTAACAATCTAATAATGCATGGAGCAACTACCACACTTTCCACATTTAACTTGGTTTCTACTTCCATTACTTCCAATTCCACTTACAAAATTATCCAATTTCTTATTCAAGATATCCATTTGAGCTGATAAAGTAATTATATCATTGATAGCATGCACTCTATAAGGTTTTCTTAGATTGCGCTCCAAATTATATGGGAAACTATTTGTTGCCATCTCTTTAGTGAGATTATAAGCTTTATCTAGAGTTTTATGAATGGTGCTTCCTCTAACTGCAACATCTATAATGCAGTGAGTAGAGGATGTGAAACCTGTATAAAATATGTACACTTGTTGTTAAGTATTGAAACCATGGCTAGAACACTTTCCTAACTTTTCCTTATATCTTTCCCATGCTTCATACAAACTCCTACCCTTATATTACATAAAAGAACTAATTTCAGTCATCTTTGCAATTTTTATAAGCAGCAAGAACTTAGCTACAAATAGTTTCATTAATATGTCTCACATTGTAATGGTACTATGAGGATTGGTATTTAGCCATGCTCTAGCCTTATTCCTAAGAGAAAATGGAATGATTTAAAGCCTTACAACATCATCAGACACACCATTACTTTTTGAAAAATCACATATATCTTCAAGAGTTGTTCTACCAAATTGGGAAGCTTTAACCATTAAGATAATACAATAAGTGATTTCAAAATTATTCTTAGGCTACACAATGCTAGCCATAGACTGCCCTCTTCTACCTAATGCTAAATCCATCATAGTTAATGGTCTAACACCCTCTTGAGGTCTATTCTCTAATTGCTCTGGTGGATCCATATCTGAATCAAGTTATTGTTCACTCTCAGTTTCTACTCCTACAGTTTCCGATGTGCTCGCTCAAGTTTCTTTCTTTTGCTTCCTAAGTGATGACTCAAGCTTCGAATCAAACTCTTAACTTCTTGGATTTGTGTCCTCGAGTATGCACACAATATTAAAGCAAACATGAAACAAAACAATAAATCTAATAACTAAATTCACAAAAGAAAACACATGTACTTTAAACAAGCAAGGAAAACAAACTTAAACAATATACACAAATCCAATCTAACCTTTACCAATTTGTTTTAATATTCCAATTATGATTGGCGTCGAATTCCTGGAAAAGGTGTTAAGACCTTTCGCTAGTTTTCTATGGAGGCAATTAATCCAAATTCACTCATAATTTATGTCCTTTAAGCACAAATTTCTTAAATCAAAATTAAACCAACACTGATGGAAACTACACCATTTACAGGTAATATATGGAAGTATGTTTTATCCAAGTTATTACTTCGTATGGAATCTTTACTAAATTGAAAGTACTAGGCCTAATTAAGATCAAAATTATTAAGAGATTCAAAGTCAAATGGAAATACAACTAAAATTACTAATTGAAACTGTCATTACCAAATTATATAGAATAACTTTGTTAGTAAAAAGGATTACCTAAATTGATGACATAGGTTATGGAATCAGTCTTTAATGATCCAAATACATTAATGATGCATTGAGGAATGGTCTTAGGCTCACTTTTCTAAATCAAAGCTAAGCTATGGTTAAGAAAAAAAATTTTCTCTAATGACTTAGGATGAAGTTAGGTCATGCATCAATCTTTAAGTGTTAGGCATAAAGGATAGGAATCCTAATCTAAAAATCACAATTTTTATTATCCTTGAGCCATGAAAAGACTTGTAATTTATGATGTTATACTTGTTTTTTCTTATAGTGAAAATTTCTCATCCAAGTTCCTTGGGGAGTGACCGGAGGAGAAACTGCACATCTCTGAAATACTATAAGTCTTCTGTATTCTTCTCTCCTTACACTTTTACATTAATGTTTTTAATTTATAATTTACGTTTATATTATTGTTTCATTTACAATTTTTGTTTATGTTGTTGTTTAGATTGTTTCCTCAATTGTTTAGTTTGCTTCCTCATTCCCTAATATAAAAATTGGTGATATTAGGATCATTATCGAGTTAGAATTGCTCCTAATTCACACCCCCTCCTCTTAGGTGCCAAATAAGACTAATAATATCAAATTAGAGTATCATATATGTTTCCCACCTTCTAAAAAAAGATGGACTTTAATAAGGATTTAAGGTTTAGCAATTAAGACATAGTTTGAGAGACTTTAACTTTATATTAATTTCCCAAAAACTTTTTATAATTTTGGATATAAATTTTATTTCATTTCAATGATAGGGAGTTTTTGTCAGTGTGCAACTACTGGGCTTTCTTTGTAAAACTAACACTAGATATGATAGTGTCAAGTATGATTCCTAACCCTCCTTGATCCTTTGGTTGGCTCAATTCTTACCAATTTAGCTTAGCCTTTACCTTATTTGTATCATCACTATGCCATAATAAATTTCTCATACTTCTTTAAATTTCCTTCAGCAAATTTTTAAGAGAGTGAGATGTGAATTTTAGTAAACTTAAAGGTTGTAGAGAGTAGAATTTATTACTTGGATCCTCTCAGTAAAAGACAAATGTTTAATACACCAGTGGCCTATCTTCCTCTTAATTCTATAAAGAAAGGTAACACAATCACAAAATTTTGGCTTACTTGAAATCAATAGGATTCCAATGTACCAAATTGGCAGAGAATTAACAACCATTTCTGTGAACTTAGAAAATTGTTAAAAAATATCTTTAGTAGATTCTAAAATAAATATAAAACTATTCCATAAATTTATTTAGAGCCTGAAATGATATTGAAAGTTAATAGATTTAATCAAAACCTTAAGTAGTTCAAGATTGGCACCATAAAAGAGAAAAATATCATCTGTAAAGGCTAAATTAATTATAGAAAGCTTCTTACATCTCTTCTGGCATTTGAAACCAAGGGTGCTTAGGATGTTGAATCTGAGTAAGCTTGATAAGAACTCAATAAAATGATTAAAGAAACACAGGGAGAGAGTATCCCATTGTCTTAATTATCTCTTACCTTGAAAAGAAAGTGTTGGTTCACCATTTGTTAGAATACTAAATAAAGTGGATGACATACACTCCGTTATAAAGTTAATAAATATCATTAACAAGGTAAATTCTCTTAATAGCCCTTCAATAAAGCTCCAAAAAATTTAGTTAAAAGCTTTATAAATATCAACCTTTAGAGCATAATTGTTTACTACACTCTTTCTCTTATAATTAAGAAATTCATAGGCTAATAATATATTATTATCAATGTTCCTTCCAATAATAAATGAAGCTTGAGAAAATTTGGAGGCTAAATGCTTATAAGCTCTTGTAAATGTTGCTACAATAAAAAATTAGCTTGGAGTGTTTAAGTTTAGTAAGATTAGGACATTATATAACAAGATATATAAAGATTTTATTCAATTGCTTGATCATTTTCCTAATTGAAAGAATTCAAGTACACTAGGAATAACATAGTGCTTTAATTTAATTCATGAGTTATTGAAAAAGAATGTATTTAGGCCATTAGTTATAAGAAACTTGTGAGGATAGAGGTAAAATGAAGCTTGCTCTATCTTTATAAGTTCAGTTGGTTTAGCCAAGAAGGTGGATTATTATTACAAAGTAAGGATGAGGGAGATGAACAAGAACCTGGTTTATAAAAAAAAATTTGAAAGTATGAAAAAGCTTCAAAATTGTAGTCTTGTTGATCCAAAAGACTCTAGCCTAAAGCATTTGATAATTGACTAATCTTGCGAGTGTTTCTCCCGTTCAAACTTGCCTTTATGGAAGAATGTTGTATTTTGATATTTGCACTTTAGGATAGGTTTTCTTCAGTGTTTGGAATGTGATTCTTGCATTTTTATGATAACATTGATGTGTTTAGGACTTAATTTGTTTTTCTTTTTATTATCATGATCTTTTTTTTTCATATTTGATTGGTGATGATTTTATGATTTGGTCCTTTTGGTGGTTGGGGCATCAATTGATCCTTTTGGTGTAGGTGTGGTGCATAACTGCATTTAAGATTGACCTAGGGACCAAGATAAGAGAAAAGAAGTGAAGAAAGAGATGCTATAACTTCCCACGATAATGTTGTCTAGAATGGCACAAAGGACTTAAATTTCTGACTATTTGAGAGTTGTCTTGATGTATATAAGGGAACAAAATCATAAGGTCGACACAAATAGAAGTAGAACCTTCCCTCAAAATGAAAAACAAGGATTGGAGGCTTGGAGAGGTTAAGAATCACAATGAAACCCACTTTCTTACCAAGAACATCGCATCTGCTCATTTTCCAGCTTACTAGAAAGAACATAAGATTATCTTCTTCATCTAGTTTTTTTCCCCTCTTCTCTTTCATTATTTATTGTATGGATTCCATGTTATTTAAGGTAGTGTTTGACATTATAAGTGATTAAACGTTATTGTAGGGATTGCTTTTAAACTATTTTGTTGAACTCCTATTTCATTATTTGAATGAATGAATGTTTTTTTTATGATTATAGCTCTTAAACATTGCAAAATATTAAGAAATTGCACTAGGTAACTTGGTTTAGATTGTAAAATGAGAATGGGAATTCAATAGACTTGAAATTATTAAGTTAATTAATTAGTTAAAGAGAGATCATAACTGATTAGTTAATTACCTATAAGATTACTTCATGACTAGCTGAATTTGTCAGATCGATTTTCTAAATTAAGAGATTGCGAGATTAATCTTATCTAATTTAGTTATGGACATTTGATTACACCTTGAGAGAGGGTGACTGAAGGATTAGGATATCTTGGGTAAAACATAATTCAATCAATAAGATAAGAGGGAAGTAAAATAGGGAAAGAGTAATTCCTGATCTTTTATCTTAAATTCCAATGCTCCCCCACTCTGTCCTTTTATTTGTTAATAACTAGTTAGTGAAATATGAGTTCTTTTTTTCAATTTTTTATTATTTGAAATTGTTCCTTAAATAATGTACAACCTAAATTAGTGATTAGTAAATACAATCCTTATGGGATGATATCCACTTATACTAGAAGTTATGATCAATGCACTTGCAGAATTTAGCATAAAACAAGTTGGCTATAAATAAGTTTTTAGCAATGTTCACAGGGATAATTATTTTAGCATCTTGTTTCGTTTAGATAATTTTGATTTAAGGGTTTTTTATACTTTTCCTTATGTATTTGCAAGTTCATGAATACAAGGAACACTAGAATGTCTAACAAGTTAAGTGAAGAGATGTTTTTAGATATCACAAGGAACGAAAGAGAGTTAGGAAGAGTTAAGTGCCAAGAAGGGATTCAAACAAATATGGTAGAAGAAGGTGAACAAATAGGAGATCAGAGTACACTCATAGACCTTATGTGGACCAGATTTAATGCTAATCAACAAGGAATCACAAGGCCTCCTATACAAAGGAACAACTTTGAGGTTAAGCCAGCTCTCCTCAACATACTTCAGTCTAATGTTCAGGTTTTATGGGTTGGAAAATGAAGATCCAAAGCTAATTATGAAAATTTCTTGGAAATTTGTGACAATTTTTTATTTAATTGGATGTCAGATGACACAGTGAGGTTGAGGTTATTCCATTTTACATTGGAAGATCAAGATAAGGCATGATTAAACTGTCTCAACCCAGAGCATGTCACTACATGAGAGAAACTAGCCCAAACTTTCCCTACCAACTCTTTTCTTCTATCCAAGAATATAATGATCATTAAAGAGATTACAAATTTCCAATAAAGTGATGGGGAACCATTATATTAAGCTTGTGAGAGATTCAAGGAGCTACGAAGTAGATGGTCACACTACAACCTTCCAAGGAAGTTCCTCTTGCAAACCCTTTATAATTGAGTGACTCAAAGCATAAGACGCACCATAGATGCAGTTGTTGGAGGTTCTTTGATAAGGAAAACAATTGATAAATCCCATAACCTCTGAGAAGAATTAGAAAATAATGGTTTCTTATGGTCTAATAAGAGGAGTAGATAAAGGTTGAAGGAGTAAAAAAGGTATGATTTTAATTGATTTAGTGACGTCTCTCTAAGCGCATATTTCATCCCTTACAAAGCAATTGAGAAACATGCAAGGAGCCTTTTCGTCTTTAGTGAAGACCATGTAATTTCAATGTGAGTTGTGTGGGCAAGATAGCCACGATGGAGCTTCTTTCTTGTTGAAAGCTAGTGGAAGTGAGCAAGTCAATTACTTGGGCCAACCACAACAAAGGGGTAACAATCCATATTCTAGCTCTTATAATCCAAGGTGGAAAAACCACCCAAAATTATCTTGTAATATTAACAATGTAAGTGGCCAAGCAAGAGCATAAGGACCTTCCAGTTTTCAACAAGATCAACTTGGATCTTTCGAGAAAAAAATGGACAACATGATTGATATTTTGGGTTCCAAGTTCGTAAGCTAAGAGGAGAGTCAGAAGAGGATGGAGGCTAAATTTGATGAAATGTTAAGAACCATATATCATCCATCCACAACTTGGAAGTTCAGGTAGGGCAACTTACTAATTCTTTATCATCTAGGAGTGCAAGGAGTCTACCAAACAACACCGAGGCTAATATGAGGGATCAACTCAAGGCATTTACACTGAGGAGTGGCAAGCAATTGAAGGAGTCAAGTGAGACGAAAGATGATCAAGAAAAAGGGAAAGGAAAGGAGAAACAAGAAGAGAAGAAAGGGGAAAAGCCATACATCCCTCCCCTACCTTACAATCCCAAGATTCCATATCCACAAACGGTGAAACAACATCAAGTGCATGCCCAATTCTCGCATTCTCAGAGATGTCGAAGAAGCTCCAAATCATTTTCCTTGGGTAGAATCACAAGAATGTATGCCTAATTATGCCAAGTTTCTCAAGGATATATTAACTCACAAATGCACTTAGGAAGACAACGATATAGTCACTTTGACGAAAAATTATAGTTCACAATTATAGTTCACATTTATACCCAAGTATGCCTTCTAAACTACAAGATATGGGGATTTTTACTATACCTTATGTTGTTGGTGATTTTGAGTTTTCCAAATGTTTATGTTATTTAGGTGGGAGTATTAACTTGAAGTCTTTGTCTATTTTGAGGAAATTAGGGATAGGAGACTGGTGAGCTCGTCGTAACCTACCAAACAATAAATATACGTAACTAAGTAGTTAGGGTAAGTCAGGGTCGATCCCACTGAGAGCTAGAGTGAATTGTTATTTCTAATGTTGCTAAAAAGAAAATATAACCCTTGGAAACAAAGTCATCATAACTAAATACTAAAAACAAACAAAGAAGAAGCAAATAAGAAATACGAAAGAAGGGTGGAAGATATATCAGGAATTATAGACTTATAATCGATTATCGAAATAGATAACATGCGATTGGTGTAAGATGGTAGCCTATAGGTTCAAAGAAGCTTCAAACCCTCAGTTCTTCCATTTTTAGATAGGTCCTATACGATAGAAATCATATCCCTAATCACGAGACAACCTAGAATAAGCTCTCTATATTTAGCGACGCGATAGCATTAATAATTGGAGAATGACTAGCCTAAGGGGCAATCTCACAAGCTCGATTTGTCTAACTTAAATAATTAGAATTCTAGGCTAAATTGATTAAGTTCACTGACAAATTCAATTAGCCTATTGTTACCTATTGAAATCACTAGGACTCTTACATATCACAAGTTCATTCTTAACAATAGAATTAGAAATTAAACCTAAGATGGCCAATCTTAAGAATTAATCTTTAATTC
>JAOXYD010240117.1:0-17183 GCA_028565735.1 Pinacopodium congolense | reverse complement strand
CAAATATTGACTTTCCCCCACCATATGCCTTTATGTACATCTTAAGTTTCATACAAGGTAAACATTTGTGGGCTAAATAACCAAATATAAAATAAGAGACATCTCTCAATATGCAAGCAAACATGGTCTTCATACTAACTTAAAAGACCACTGTGGTGACTACATTCTTATCGGTATTTAAACTATTTCCTCAAGCACCAGAGATACATCTGTATGTTATCATCACATAACAACCATATGGGCATATAAAATATGACATTGTACCATCATGTGTTGCAAATAACTGGAGGTAACAAATTATGTCACAAAAGGAGTGCTGAATGATTATCTAAGTTTTTATGTTGAAAATTATTCAACAATAAAAATTATTAAAAATTGATTAATCATGCACTTAACAAAACAAACTGTATGAGATAATGTAATTGTATTTATCTCCTTACTATATCAAATTGCAAGAAAAATCACTTAAAATGGCTTTTGTAAACGTATTTAAACTTTTCTAAAGTTAAAACTTTAAATTTACTAATATAAAAATTCAGAAAAATAAAAAAATACATTTAAAAAAATCATAAGACCCAAAATATAACCCAAAACGACTATAGGGACCATTTTGTGCATTTTGGAAAATTTGAGTTTTTTTGTCCTATAGTGGGTGTCACGTCAACAACCAATCAGCGCTATGTTAGCAGATTTTACATAGTAGCTTAATGATGTCAGCATACATCAGTTGCACAGTAGCTTGATGATGTCAATGTGACGTCAGCTGAACAGTGCACACTAACGTCAAGATGATGTCGCTGTCAACAAACAGCTCCCACATGGCCCACTGCCACTTTTTGTTTGCTCCACTCACTCCTGTCCCACATGTAGGATCCGTGCCTGCAACTCCTTCCTTAACTCGTGTTTTCTGCATTTTCTATATCTATTTTTTATATATTCGAGCCATTTTTGGCTCAAACAACTCTTAATGTTCATATTTTTTCTATCTAGATGTTATTTTCTATATTATTTCATGTATATAACTAAAAATAACACAACAAAAACATAGATCTATGAACACAAACAATGCTATTTATTTTTTCAGATGAAGAACACAAATTTTTCAACACAAAAATACAAATATGGCTAGGCTCTGATTCTAAATATAAGATACTTTATATTCAAAAACATGAACAAATTCCGGATCTAACCATATAAATGTGATTTGTGTAGAAATCGTACATTATTTTGTGTCCATCAGTCTGAAAATTGTAAAAATCTGTCTTAGAGTTGTGTTTTCAGACCTGCAAAAATACAAAAAATAGAGAGAGAGGGAAAGAGAGTCTACAGAAACTGAAGAGAGAGTAGAGAGAGGTCAGAGAATTTTTCTGACTGCTATCTTTTTACTTTTTTCTAATGTTTAGTTCTTATGATAACTCAAGTGACTGAACAACTAAATCTATATATGGTAAGAACAGGAGATCTAACACTGTCAGACAATCTTTTATTAGACAATCCCATCACAATATAATAAATTGGTCGTCCACATTGATAGAGTTACATTTTCTTCTAGACAAGTATTTATTTTTTATGGACTATTAATTAAATTAATTAATTAAATTAAATTAAATTAAATTAATTATTTAATTTGGACTACATAAAAAGGTTAAATAAACTTTTAATAAGTTGATTTAAGTTATTATACAAGTAATTAAAATGTGTATAATGTTTTTATATATCTACTCTATAAAAAGAGATGTTTATAATCAATAAAGATATATTTGATATTTTAATTATAAAATATTAAGATTCGTGGTTTATTATCTCTTATTTTCGGCGAATTTTTAAATTTTTTAAGATTTAAAATATTTTATAAACTTAATTCTTTAAATTTTCATAAATAGTGAATCAGTTCTTCATAATTTTGATTTAACTTTATTAAAAATTTTTAAATTTTATTTTTAAGTGAGTTCACGTCATCTATCACTCATTGATTTCAAAATAATAATTTCCATAGGATCAAGGGAAAAAGTAGTAGAGTGATCGAAATTATTTTAGCTTCATACGAAGATTTGGAATAAGGTATATACCATCAACTTAACTAGTTTTTTTCATTAAATAAATGTTAAAATCATGTACTAATGTAAAAAGGTTAATTAACCCCATTAAAATCTCAAGTTTCGGTGCTTATTTAATTAAATACGTTCCTCAACTATCAACCGAAAGTGTGAACATTAACGATATTAGTATTGTGGGTCAATTTCGATAATTGAATTATACTCGTCAAGTGTGGTGAAGTCTTCTGCATATTTGTTTGTCATTGTGTGCATGTACACTAATAAAAGCAGGTATGTGCCTTCATAAAACTTGCTTTGTGTTACCATTCTTAGAACCGCTTTTTCATTTAATGTAGTGACGGGAATGAATCCAATCAGATATAATTACGCTCTTGGTCTTACCTTTGACTTTTGCCTTCATCAAACCCAAGTATTGAAATAATATACAGGAAAACATATTTGAAGATTTAGGAAAAATGATGAGTTTGTTTCGTTTAATTCTTCAATTCTTGCCGATTTAGGACATGATTGAGTCTTTGATCGTATATTAGGAGAAGATATTTATTGTTTGGATTTTGAATTCGAGTTTTTTTAAAAAGTTTTTTAGGACCTTTAATAAAAGAGTAAGTAATTGGCTTGTTAAAATTTTTTATTAATCATTTGAATTAAATTTATTACTTGATTTAAAAATTTAAAACAATTGATATGGCCCATGAACATTATCATGTAACTTGTCAAATAATTATAATATTTTTTATGGTTTAGGTTTTCGATTCTAAGTTCTTTAGATTTCTTAAGACTTTGAATAAAAAAGTAAGTACATTTTTTGTTAAAAACTTTTTTATTAATCACTTGAATCAAACTTGTTACATAATTTTAATTTATTGAATTGTCAAATAATTTTTTAGATATATAATCTATAGTTCTCAAATACTATTTTTGAGTATGTCTTGGGTAAATTTTTTAGATATATAATTTATAAATTATTATTTGTACTAAGAATTTTACTCAAGACATACTCAAAAAATAGTATTTGAGAATTATATATATATATATATATATATGTACACACACTGACTTGAAACCAGTTAGTGATATAAATCTCAAGTATTAGATTAGAACGTGTTTGTCCAACTAAAAAACTTATGAGTTGTTTGGTTTGATTTTTAGTTTTAATTTTATAAAAATCAACGAAAGCATACAAAATTAATAAAAATATAAACAAACTGATAAAAACAATCTATACTAATTTTCGTAATTAAAAAATAAAAATAAAAATAAAAAATTGAACCAACCATACTTTAAAGACTAACTTACTAATGGGTTAGTATACTTGCCAGGCAGGTAGTGGCAATAATACCTTGAAATTTTGATCGAAACTAAAGGTCTAGGGTTGGAGATAATGTCCTTATTGCATTTAAACCTCAATGTCAGAATAAAATATTAAAAGGGTTTATTCGTTTCTTTACAGGTAAGATGATGGTAAAGCAGCATGTGGTTGCTTTAATGAGGCAAATAAATTATAGTTATGCATAAAATTAGACCCTTCACCTGTAAAACAAAATACAGTTGCCTATAGTTGTGTGTATGCGTCATGGCACGCCTGAACCTATAGCTGGCTCCATGTTACACTTGTGGTCCTTTGGCCATGCCGAGTGCGAGAGGTTCGAAATGGGGTCTTAAAACATTCTTTATAATCTAATATCCTTCGTCTTGGCAGACAAATGACTGTAAATTTCATCTTTATAAATAAATATACAGTTGAATTTATAAATTTTATTGTTATAAAGAAGTATACAGTTAAATTTATAGAATTAACTAATCTTACATTTCATCATAAGTTAAGTTCGGATTCTAGAATTAAAGTACCAATAAGTTAAAACTTTTAGTAGTAGTTCATAAATTATTTTCCTTTCATAAGCTGCCCATTTTCAATGTAACCCATGACAATTTATCATAGAGTCTAAGGCCTGTTTGATTCGGTTTTGATTTTTGTATTTAATTTTTGAATTTTTTAAATATAAAAATTAATAAAAAATATCACAGAAATCAGTAAAAAACATATTAATACAGCATAATAATTGAGATAGATATCACAAAAATCTATAAAATTACACAAAATTTAATAAAAAAATATAACAACCACGACTAAAAATCAAAATTAAAACTCAATCAATCGCCCCTTTTTCATCCGGATGAATTAGTAGCTATCTTTCTTCCTGTACTAGCAGCGTTATTGTCCTATTATTGGTGATAGGGATTTGATTGAAGTCACATGTACCTATTAAAGTTGGCAATAATTGATGATAAGAGTTACATTACATTTGTTGTTGGATCTCTTTTTCTTTTTTTGGTTGGAAAAAAAATTGTTTGAAGTTCTTATCTTTAATTTTCAAATTTTTATAAGATGTACGTCAAAAAGAAGATGGAATAAATTGTTTATGATTTGAGATGATTGTAAAAATTTTTAAATTATATTCTTATGAATCTTATTGTTTATTATTTTAATAAGATGTAAGGTTCAAGTTAATGAAGTTGCGTTAAAAAGAAGATGGGATAAACTGACTTATGATTGACTTGATTGTAAATATTTTCAAATTATCTTTTTATCATTCTTATTGTTTATTATTTTAATAAGATGTAAGCTTTAAGTTAATGAAGTTACGTTAAAAAGAAGATGGGATAAACGAACTTATGATTTGACTTGATTAAAACAGAACATTCCATAGAATGCCAAGATATAGAGTTGATTGAAACAAATTAACAACACATCACTAAAAAGAGGGTTTAATCATTAATGGGAGTGGATGAGCTTGTAGAAAGTAGAGTTCCTTCTTGCTTAAATGAAAAGGATGTTACCGGTTTCTTAAAGGGTTGAGTAGGGAAACCATGTTTCATCTTTGTCTTTTATTTGAAAGGACGAGTGTGATATAAAGGAATTTGTTGGTAAGTATTAATCAGAATGAATTTAATGGTGATGAGTAGGATGTTGGTCGAGATTTCTTAAGTGACTTGAATTCTCCTAGTAAGTATCTTATTTTAGCTTATTTGCTGCTGAAGATATTATATATTATCTATTTTGCTTGTGCAACCTTAATCCCAAACTTTTTCCGAAAAGAAGGTTGGAATTATGAAAGCAGATATTAAGATTTGGGAAAAGTGTAATGAATATTTTTTTATTCATTATAAATGGCTTAATAGTACCCGTACAAACTTGTTAATAGTGTTCTTGAAAAATCATTTGAGCAATTACGAATGAAGCTTTTGTAATATGTAATGTAAGAACTAATCGGATTATTCTGCAGTGCACACACACACACATATACATATATATTCTTTTTTTTGCCTTTTAGAACTAAAATGATTGTAAGAGGCGGGTTATTAATATGAAAATAATAGAAATTGATGGTTTAACAAAAATTTGAATGGATTAATTAATAGAAGAATAGCATCAAATTATTAATTTTTGTTTTGAGGATGTAATTGGTGGAAGTGCATAATAAATCAAAGAATGAAGATAATGATAAATAAAGGACAATGTACTTTCACCACAAATGAAAGCAAACTATGCGGAACAGTTTGATGTAAGGAAAGGGAAGGAGGTTTCGGGAGAAAATTAAATTAGATCTAAGTAAGTATCCATATATAATAGTAAAGACATCATATTTCAACTCAAATCATTAAAGTAATGGGTTATAAGTCTTCTATTATATCTAACATACTTTAACATTATATCTTTTTTTCGATGTGAGACAATTCACTTATAACTTTACAATAATATCCCTCTCACAAATGAATTCATCAACATCGCTCCCCTCAATTAATAAAAGGTGACACCGACTCAAAATTTAAACTTCACTTGAGTTCAACTAACCTGAACTTTGATATTAGTTGTTGGGAAAGGAAAGGGGAGTAGACACATAAAAACAATAATACAATATTTTGTTTGATTGAAAGATAGAATCTAATTACAATAAAATGACCAATTTGAATGATATAAATTATCACAAATAGAAAGCAAGACGAAAGACATACTACTTATGAAGAAGATGCATCTACTGGTGTTTATGATAGAAAAGTCAGAGTCTAAAAGTGATGAAGAATAATAATTTGAATATAAGATGGTATGTGATTTTATTAGATAATGGATAGATGATAATATTTTGAATCACATCTTGAATGATTCACATGTTAGAATTTTGTGGGATAAGCTTGAATTCTTATATGCTTTAAAACAGATAATAATAAACTATTTTTGCTTAATCAAGCTATAAATTTGAGGTATAAGGAGGGTAGTTCTATTTATTATTACTTAAATGAATTTCATGGGTATTTTGATCAATTATTGGGCATGGATGTGAGATTTAAAGATGAGATTTTAAGACTTTGGTTGTTGAATACTTTACTTGATTCTTGGGAGAATCTTTGTATGACCTTGAATAGTTACGCTCCCGGTAGTATAATGATCATGAATTATATGAAATATGTTATCTTGAATGAAAAAGTGAGATGGAATACTCAAGAGGGTTCTATTTCTCATTCTACAATTTTAGTTACTAAAAAAGGGGGAAAAAGTAAGGAAAAAAATCAAGGGAAAAATAACATAGATAAGGGCATGGGTAGAAATAAATCAAAGTTAAAATATAAAGATCTTGAGTGTCATCATTGTGGTAAGAAGAAATATATCAAGAGCTTTTGTTTTGAACTTAAAAGGGAGAATAAGGCAAATAAATACAAGTAAAAGTAGAAAAATCATGGCTGTGATGATTGAGTTGCCACTACTACTATAGATGATCTTATGTCTATTTGTAAGGAGGAGATGATTATTATTGTTTATGATGAGTCCAGTTAGGATATTAATAGTAGTGCCTATTTTCATATGACATAAAAGATGAATTTTTTCACATCTTACACTCATAGTTATTATAGAGTTTTGAAGATGTTTAATGATCGTTTATTAAAGGTTGTTAGTATCGGAACTGTTGTGTTAAAGGCCAACATTGTATAAAGTCACTTCTGAAGAGTGTTAGACATACATTTGATACGAGTTTGAATTTGATTTCTACCAGGATTCTAGATGATGATAATTTTTTCAATACCTTTAATAATGGTCAGTGTAAAATCATTAAAAAATATTTGGTTGTGACACATGGAAAGAAGCCTTTAGGTTTGTACTAAACTAAAGTTTCAATTTTTGTTGATACTATTAATGTAATTAAGAATGAATCTCTTCAAAATTATGGCATAAAAGACTTAACCACACTAGTGAGAAGAGACTTGATTCTTTAGCCAAGAAAATTCTACTTTTTGATTTGAAAAGTGATAGATTATAAAAGTGTGTTCCTTGACTGACAACCAAAATAGGATCTTATTTCAGAGCCATCCTCCTCATAGGAAATTAGAGTTATTAAAGATGACGCATTCAGATTTTTGTGGTCCAATGAAGATAATTACTTTCAATGGTGGACTTTCTTTTGTGACCTTTATTAATGAATGTTTAAGAAAACTTTAGGTTTACATCTTAAAGTTAAAATATTAGGTATTTGTTATCTTTAAGCAGTTTCATACTTCTATTGAGAGAGAATCTAGAAAGAAGCTAAAATGTATTCATACTGATAATAGTGGTGAGTATTATGGATCTTTTGATGAGTACTGCATCCAGCAAGGGATAATAATTATATAAGTGACAAACATTTTTGAATTTTTTCAGTTGAGTTATCAACCTTTTAAAACTCAATCATGGTCCTTGCGAATCGGATCATCCATATAATATACAAAAGAAACTCCAGATATTTAATATCTTTCTCTTTGAATGAGATCTCAATTCCAACGACAGTTTCATTAGATATCTTACAACTAGAATCCCTCTTTTTTACTTTGATACGTTATTCACAATAATCAAACTTTCGTCGAGACATAATAAAAGGATCCGTGCGAGCATAAAGACGAACCAATCCAAAAATGGAAAGGTTTTTTTTAGGAAAGTAATTAAGAAAAATCGGATTCAAGCTCCAAGTAAAACAAACAGTTTGGTGACCCCTAAAAAAAGGGAGGTATTTTCTTCACTCCAAACCTGACTCGAAAAAGATCATGACCTGCATCCCATTATCCTTTTAACTTCTTATGATTATAACCTAAGTTAAAACCTTCCTTTTTTATCTTTATCCTAGTCGACAGTCTCCCCCCATCGCCTCCACCCTACGCTGTCGCAAACCACGTCTACATCCAGCCAAACGTTGCTCAAATCAGGTGCGTTTTTTCTTCTATTGTGTCATCTTCTAACTTCCTTTCTTATCACCTTGCATCTAAGATCTATGTTTCGTCATTTTTATTTGATTGTTGCAAACGTTTGAAGGTCGTGTCTAGTCTTCGTCTTCCCTCATTTTGCTGTATACGCTTTCTAAATCCTCTGAGTCTCCAACCAGGTATGTTTTCCCCTCCCTTCTATCGATTTCCAGCTGTTGTTTTTCTCTGTTTGTGTTTTTGAAGCAGTAGTTTTTGCTAGGGTTTTAAAAGCACACACACACATATATATACCTTGGAAAGTTTTAGAATATTAATAAATCTAGCATTTTTAGCCCTCAGTTGATTTTTTTGTATGGGTAAGAGTCTTCGTTTACTTAGTTGTTTTGTTTTTGATTTGGATCTGTTTTCCTTGATATTTTTTATTTATGTATAGCAGTTCTTCTTTGAAAAGTTCTTGAATATCGCTTTCCTCTTTCTTTGATGTTGTATTTTGATTTATGTTATGTCCAAACTATAGAGGCTTTAAAGGTCCTTTTTTTCTGCTTCTTACGGATATGTTCAAAATTAGTCTGCAGGAAATGTATATATGAAAAGCTCTCAAATGAAGAGGTATGTTGCTGTCCTGTTTGCAAAATCAACTTGGATTGTCTGACAGTGGAGAAACTCAGGTTGGCCTGCTAGACACATATAGACAAACTTTAATTTTATGTAGATTTAAGTGATATATATTTGATTTGACATTTAGAGATACAAATGAAGATAAATTAATATGTTTGTCCATTATTTAGTTCTGTCCAATATAACTGGGTGTTTGACAGTGTGTACCTCATAACAGTGATCAAGCTAGTTGTTTAAAAATTGCCTTTTCTCGAGAAGGCTTAAGCAAAATACTCTTTCATAGTCCCTTGAACTCTATAGTGCATTAGATCTTGGGTATTTGTCTTTTCGTCTTTTAGATTTTTCACATCTCTTAAGTTCTTAGCTCTTACTAGTTGCTCCATGGATTTATTGGTCAAACTTTTGTTTGTTCACTAACTTTCCCTTTTCTCCCAACAAGATTCATAATTTTTAATGTTCTTTGTTCATATATGAGATATCATTTTCTTTTAATTTTCTAATATTAAATCTTTTTTTTTGCAACTTTTTGTTTCAAGTTGTCGGGGATTTAGATTTAGATATTTCAATTTATACTTAGAACCTTTAGGTTGATGTTATCAATGCTTCATTGCACTAACATTGGAATCTATGTACAGCTATCCTGAGGCTGCAGAAAAGGAGGCAAAAAGATTTGATCGATCATACAGAAAGCTGTAACTCTCTTATAAAGGAATTCTTTTTTTGAGAAAGAAAAATTCTTATGTATTTTACCACTTTTGAATTTTATATTTTACTGTTATTTCCTCCATCTAATATGTTATTCTTCTGTTTGGCGATTGGAATTCCATTTCTCAATATTAGTTTCCTTTTGTTATACATGTGTTCTTTTTTAACTCAATCCATGTTTATTGTTTTCGGGCATTGTTACCCTATTACCTTTCCAAGTTTCATTGATTGAAGAGTAACTAGTTTCAATTGTTCTTCAATGGTTGTGTGTGTGTGTGTGTGTGTGTGTGTTATCAGCACAATCTGTCATTTATCTCGCTTAGGTTATATGTATGAGTTAATAAGGAAGTGTTTGCATTCTGTAATTTTAGCTGAATGAGTACATGGAACATATTCAGTTGCCACTGAATATGTATATGGCTCTCTTAAATTTTGATAAACTCTTGCATTCTAATATGTTCTATATATTTCATATTTGTTAGCGTAAATGGTATTCAAATTTGATTTTTAATTTCATTCAACTGAAATTAAACAATCCATTTTCAATGTTTTGATGATTAATATAATATAAATTTTAAATTTATGTGTAGGTAAATGGAGATGGATGGTGATACAAAGGTCTCTTTGGACTCGAACTTTCACTGAAATCTAACGCCAACACCCTTACATGACAATCTCACTTAGGTCCGTTTAAGTAAGATTCAGCCCTCAACGACCCTTGTAGTGTTTTGCTCGCATACTCTAAGTAAGAATGCAACTAAGCAAACAAGAAAATAAAGTAAGCAACAATGAACACGAGATATATAGTAAAACGACCAACCTTGATGTTACTTTCCCTAAAAAGAATACAAGGAAACTCTCTTTGATTTAATAAGCAGAGTAAGGCTTGAATAACCTATATATAAGCCATCTGACTTGAAAATTAAGTTATAATTCAAATCCTAATTGAATTGTACTTCTTAAGATCGTGCTAAAGATCACATCTATCTATTAGATGACCACCCCATCCAAATATGACTCTAACTGATAAGATATAATCATATTACAATTGAAAGACTAGAGTTACATTTGACTAGGAAACTAACATCCATATCCCCAAAGATCTATATTATCTTCAGATGTTGAGTCCCACCGCAACTCTAACTTTTCGTGTCGCCACATCATCCAAGATCTCCCCACAATCTCTATCCATTAATGATGCTGAGTGATCTTAGCCAAAGCCCGCATAGCACACTGACACGATCCAATGCTTACCCACAATAAGTTTGCTTCATTCATCGGAGTGTAGGACAAGTCAATCACTGTAAGGTCTAAGACTCTACCAAAAATTATACCAAGTCTGATCCTGCTTGCCCACGTTTGCCTTAGTGTTTTCACATGTCTCCCTATGTGTGTTATCTAGCTAACCTTCTCCCTAAGATGCTTCTTAAAGGTCACTGAAGAGTTCTTACCAAGGCGTGTCGAATCTCACCTACTCTTGAGATCTTTACCTACATTTTCTGCATCCCTCGCCTACTCGCAAACTTTTTGGGACTTCTGCTCGCTTACTCGTAAGACTTTGCCTTGCTCTCTTGTCAACACGCTTTCTTCGTGTCGACTTGTGTGCCAAGCATTAGTTAAGACTTGCCAATACTTGAACGATCCTACTGCATGGACTTAAGGATATAACAAATCACCTCCACCAGAAGAATTAGACATTCTCGTCGAAATAATATATGGGTACTCCTCCACGAGTGGTTCTATCGAAGACTCCTTAGCCAGCTATTGAATAAGGTAATACATCTCCACATTTGTTGACACTTTACCTACGTACCATATTCCCAATCCATCGAAATTTTCTTTACTTACACTCGCCTTCTTAAGGCTCATTGCGCCCACCAAAGACATGTTGGGAATCACTTCATCTGCTGAGTTTTCTCTATCACCTTGATCCTTGGCAATGATATGCTCCTCACCCACCTTCTGTTTCGAGCTTTTTTGAGCATAGTTTGACCCTTTTTCAATGATCATATTTGACACTTGTGCTACCGCTATTGTAGCTTCCTTTGTCCCACTAACGAATCTATAACAATTAACAAAGAAGAATTTTTCATCATGCATAACCATCATACCTCCCAAACTCGGAAACAACGCCGTCTTTGCTGCTTTAAGGAAGTCGATCCTAAATATCATTTCCAAATCCTCAAGTAGTATGACCATGCAATTCATCTTAGCACACCATCTCCTTACACTTACTGAGATGTTGTAAGCAACTCTCATTATAGCATGTGCCTTACTCGTACGGGTTCTTAACTTTGTTGAGGTCTTGGACACCTTAAACCCCAACTTGCGCACCATTCTTTTAGCCACAAAGGAATGTAATGGACCCATATCCACCATCGCAGTCACCTCTATCCCATTAACATGTATTCCTACATATATTAGATCATCATAGGGATACATACATTAGATCATCATAGGGATTAGGTTCTTTACTAACTGCGTTTAACAAAAAAATCAGATTCAACATCGCATCATCTGAAGATTCTCCCTATTCTTCAGCTATTAAGGCATTTAACTTCTCCTTCCTCGGACATTCTCTCGTATAGTGTGACCCGCTGTATAGATAACATAGTCTCTTACCAAACCATCTTGTTTCAGTTTCTTTAACGTATTCCTCGTAAGCCATGAAGTATTCAACGAAAGAAATTGATTCTTTAACTCCTTCTTTATAAGTTCCCATGTATTCACAGGAATTTTACCTGCACTGATTTCAGCAGAGGTTCTTATTCTCCATTAGAGCTTGGAATCCCCATTTAAGTATATGCTCATTACATTGACTTTCTTAACATCAAGTATCCTAACAGTCGCAAAGTACTGCTTCATGTCCCATAAGAAATTCTCTAACATCTTGGTATTTCGCACGCCTTCGAACACCCTCAGTTCATACACCTTCACTGATGGAAGTTGTAGTGTGAAGCTTTCTCCATGACTAACATCTTGTGTTGTAATGGCACACCTCAGAACTGTGATCTCCAACTGGGTCTCCTCGTGTGCCTTTAACAAATCTGCCATCTGTTGTTGTAACTTCTGCATCTGATCCTCCATCCTCTCGAATCACGATTGATAGGATGCGACCTCCTCCTTACCAGCAAGAATCAATCCAATGAGTGCCTTCACCCTAGAAATTCGTTCCGTTAGATTGCTACCTCCTACCATATCGAAGTAAGGCTCTGATACTAGTTGATATAAAGGTCTCCTTGGAACTCGAACTTTCATTGAAGTTTAGTGCTAACACCCTTGCACGATAATCTCACTTAGGTCTGTTTAAGTAAGATTCATCTTTCAACAACTTTTGAAATGTTTCACTCGCACACTCGAAGTAATAATACAACTAAGCAAACAAGAAAATAAAGTTGGCAACAATGATTATGAGAGATACAGTAAAACTATCAACCTTTATTTTACCTTTCCTAAAAAAAAAAATACAAGGAAGCTCTCTCTGTTTTAATGAGTAAAGTAAGGCTCGAATGAGCTATATATAGGCCCTTTGACTTAGAAGCTAAGTTACCATTCTAATCCTAATTGAACTGCACTTCTTAAGACCGTGATAAAGATCATGCCTATCTATTAGATGACACCCCATCCAAATAGGACTCTAACTGATAAGAGATAATCACATTACAATTGAAAGATTAGAGTTTACATTTGACTAGGAAACTAACATCTGTATCTTCGAAGATCTCTACTATCTTTAGATGATAAGTCCTGTTGCAACTCTAACTCTTCATGTCACCACATCATCCAAGATCTCCCGATGATCTCTATCTGTTGATGATGCTTAATTATCTTAGCCAAAGCCTGCATAGTACACTAACACGATCCAATGCTTACCCATAACAAGTCTCTTAGTTGTGGCCTGTTCATCTGAGCGTAGGACAAGTCAATCCCTGTAAAGTTCGAGACTCTACTAAAATTTGCATTAAATCTAATCCCACTTGCCCACATTTGCCTTAGTATTTTTTCATGTCTCCCCATGCGTGTTATTTAGCTAACCTTTCCTCTAAGGCACTTTTTGAAGGTCATTGAAGAGTTCTCACCAAGGTGTGTTGACTCTCGTCTACTCTTGAGATCTTTGCTGACACTTCTCGCATCCCTCACCTACTTGTAAGTTTCTCGCGACTTTTGCTTGCTTACTAGCAAGACTTTACCTTATTCTCTTGTCAACACGCTTTTCTCGTGCCGAGTTGTGTGTCAAGCATTTTTCAAGCCTCACCAATACTGGCACGATTCCATTGCGTAGACTTAGGGGTCTAATAGATGGTTGGGATGAGAAGTTTACCATGTTCTATGGTGGGAAACTTGTATATGGTGAAGAAGTAGAGTATGTAGGTGGAGAGGTTAAAAACTGAGGCATTGATGTATATAGGTTTTGCTATTGGGACCTTGAGAGGATGCTTATTAAAGATATGAAAGGGCTCCAAGCAAAAAGACTTATGTATAAGGTACTAGGTAGTAGTTTAAAGGATGGATTCATGGAGTTAAGAAATTGTGATGTAGATGTGATGGCACACATAAGGTTGTAGAGGTTTATGTTGACCATGGTGACAATTTGCCTAATATAGATGAAGATATGGATGTTGGAGTTGGAGTTAGAGTAGAGTCTCGTGATGAAGCAGTTACCAATATTGCTGAGGATCTCCCTAGCACCTTGACTAAATCAGTTGTTGAACATGATAGGAATGAAGATGAAGTTGGTGTTAAAAATGACATTGAAGTTGATGTAGATGAGGAGGAGGAAAATTTGTTTATTGAATTGAGGATTAGAGAGGAGTTTGATTCGGATGTAGATGATGAAGAATTGGAAGCGTCAAGGGAATTAGCTATTGCTTTAAAAGTGGACAACTGGAGAAAAGGGATCGAGATACATGTATGAAGGCCTTTGGTGAAATAGGGGAATGCTCAAGAGTTGTAGTTAATGATAAAGATGAAAATGGTGATAACGATGTTAAAATAAAAAATAGTACATATTATTTGGAGTCTAAAGACGATTGCAGTTTTGAAAAAGAAGGTGGTTTGGATCAAGATGATGATTTAAGATAAAAGTCAAAGTTTCCAAGACTTAATCCTTTGAAGAAACAAATTCAAATTGAGCTTGGTATGCTATTTAATGACTACACACAATTCAAGGAAGCACTACATAAGTTGGTTGTTGAAGAAAGAAGAAATTTAAGTTCTCGAGGAACGTAAAAGAGCTGGTGATCACAAAATGTGTGAGTGAGTATTGCAAGTGGTACATTTATGCTAGCTTGGTCAAAGAATTGGATAGCTTTCAAGTAAGTATTTCTAATTTATAAGTTTTTAGTACTTTAAAGTAGTATTGGTATTATGATTTAAATGATATTTTTCTATGCATACATGTAAGATCATTCCAGCAAAAACACACATGCAATACTACCTTTTCAAATAGGCATGTTCATTCAAAGTGCTTACGAAGAATTATTTCAATGATTTCTTTGGTCTTAGAGCTTTAAAACTAATGGATTTGAAGAAATTTGTTAAGAATGACTTGAGGGTAGATGTTAGGAGTAGCATTTATTATAGGGTTAGGAAGATTATTGTAGAGGAAATGCTGGGTAGTGTTAGAGAAGAATATGAGAAGCTTTAGAATTACTGAGAAGAACTTTTGATATTTAATCCCGGTAACACGGTTGAGTTGATTGTCGAGATGCCCTTACTTGGAGATGATTTTCGCTAACTAGAGAAGGGGAATCACAATAGTTTGAAGTTGGAACAATTTTTTTGACAATGCTATAAGTCATCAAACGAATCTAAATTGTCACTTAGTTTGAAGGAGTTGGAAGAGAGTCAGAAGATGCTCTTAGAGATTTGTTGAGAATCCCAAAAGAAAAATGTTGTATAGCATATTTTGAAACTTCATTCAAATGTGATATTGTGGACAACAATCTTTGTTAGGCATTTAAGGAAAGTATATTTGAAGCTGGTACAAAAAATATCATCACAATACTTGAGGAGATTAGAGTGCGTGACATGAGGAGGTTAGTTAAAAACAAGGACAATGCTGGCAAGTGGAGAGGTGACATTGGTCCAAGATTGGTAGCCAGTAAGGAGTTTAGTATTGATTGTGATGTAGAGAGTAATGGCAATGGTAGATTTGAGGTGACATTTAGAAGAGTCAAGCATGTAGTATACTTAATACATATGACCTGTAATTGTAGAAGTTGAGATGTATCGGGAATCCCATGCTTACATACAATTGCTGCTATTCTATGTAACAATGAGGAGCCTGAAAAATATATATCCCACTAGTATTTGAAAGAAAAATATGTGCAGGCCTATTCATTTATGATGGAATCTGTTCAAGGAGAGAAATTTTGGCCAAAATCACGATCTCTGCAGTCATTGCCACCAACATCTAGGAGAATACCAGGCAGGCCAAAGAAAAATAGAAGAAAAAAGGAATGAGAGAATTCTACCATATGGAGCAGGCTATAACGCCAAGGATTGAAGATGACTTGTTGAGTATGCCACCAAGCAGGGCATAACAAAAGAACGTGTCTATTAAAAGGTGTGTCATAAGAAGCTTCACACCAAGTTTCAACTTCTATGCCATTATGTTGTTACTAAACATGTTATTTTTATGGTGTATGCTAATTGAAAATGTTTGTTATATGTTGATTAATTTTTTCTTAATGCAGGTTGCAAGTGATGTTCAAGGAAGTTGTTAGACTGAACTTGCATTAACTCAGAAAACCAAGCTGAAGAGAACTGCAAGGAAGAGAGCAATGTGTGGATTTGGGCTTTTGTGGGGTGAGGGACCACAACCTATGCCAAGGAGATGAGTTATAACCCTTCAAAGATTGCATGTATTAAGATCAGTTCTAAAACATCCAGATTTCAAAATACTACAAAATTTAATGTAACTTTTTCTGTTTTGGTCAGGAGGAAACAAATGCGGTGATGAGAATGACAAGAAGGAGAGACTTTTGATGTTTTTTGGATGGGTAGTTTAGTTATATTTTATACTGTCTAATGTCCAGACCTGATTGTATGTATAGGCTGATGGAGTCTTTTTTATTTTTTTCAAAGGGCAGTTTAGTATATATTTGATACAGTCTAATGTCAAGACCTTACTATATGATGTACAGGCATGCCTTATGATTTTTTGGATAGGAATTTTAGTATATATTTTGTGTTGTAAATGTGCAAACAGGTCTACAATTGTACGTACCTTCTTAATGACATGTTTTATCAATTGTTTATGTAAGGCAATGACACTGTATTTATTTCATCAGTGATCAATGAATTCTCTTTTATTTTGTGTTTCTTATAACCTATGGGAGGATAAAATATATCAAATACTTGTTTGTGAATGAGGAAAGATTATTTGTAGCACATGTTTGTTGTTATTTTTCCCATCTATTAGATTATACAATTGATCCATGTGGCTAGAAGTTAGTAGCAAGCATGAACATGGTGCAATTCTAGAGTAAGATGTAGCTGATGACTGAATTAGAGAGCAACACTAATGAATAAGTGGATATTAGGGCGTTTATATGCGTGCTAGTATCATGGAGA